>JAPEBW010000734.1:0-40355 GCA_027405785.1 Ophiocordyceps robertsii
TGCATGCGCTGCCTGGTCATGGGCATTTTTAGACGTCTTCGTATCCATTCGCGACAACCTCTCTTTGGCCTTGCTTGTTGCTGCTGCGGAAACAGACCGTGATGCGATGCCGAGCTCTGTACTGTACAGTTGTCGGCGGTGAGAAGCACCTACATGTCCATAGTTGAGTGTTTGTCCGTGGACCTACGAATACATAGAGCTCTCCCTGTCTGAAAGGTGTAACCAACGGCGGGCGATCATCCGGAAGCCCGTGCGAGCAGTCACCACCTCACCCACCATGTGGCCCCCTTGCGGCTGTTCTGCGACGGTCCGCCCCTGGCTTGTCCTCGCACGCACTGAAGGCACCTCACGTCCGAACCCGAGAATGCTATGCTGGCAAAGTGCCGGTGCTGGGATGATCAGTTAGTGTCTGTACTGTATCCGTACTCGCACAGCGTACCAGGCGTTACACAGTGTCAAGGACTGTATCCCGCGAAGCCTCTAGAAAGTTGCGGTGGGGGGCCGACGTCGACCGTCTTCCAACTCAAAGAACCTAAACCACGTCTATGCACAGGTCATTGTAAATCGAGATCTCCAGCGTCGCAATCGCCGGCCCAACGACAAGCGAGCGTGGCCCTCACACCCACCAGCCCACGCCGTGCTGGGAGCGCTCCGGCAGACGAGCGACGGGTTCCCCACGGCAAAGGCAACCAAGAGTCACCCCAGAGTCAGCTGCCTGAATATTGCCAAGCAACTTGCAATCTTTGGCCCCCCCTCCCCCGGCTCCATCGCGAGGCCCTCCCTGGTCGGCGAATAATGATGGGTTGGCGAAAGGGCCAAGTATGCGCTGACACAAGGAGAGAGAAGACCCCGTCGCGCTGACCGACTAGTTCTTTTCCCTTCTTGCCTACCCCCAATTCCCACTTCTCTCGCCGGTCCGCCACGGCCTGATCTCGGCATGGCCCACGGCCTCGACCGTCTAGGACCGACGAACAGCCCCTCCCTCCCTCCCATCGATTGACAATGCCCTCCCTCCCTCTCAGTCCACCGGTCCGCCGACTTCCATCCGCACACGGAGCGAGTAGCAAGTTCTGTGAGAGGCGAACCCCCTCGAGCGAGACTCTGTGACATGGCGTGCGCTGTTGCTCGCCACCCTGGCCATGGCGCGGCCGTCCTGGCAAACCATTGGGTTGTTGCGGCGGCAGCAGCCGCCATCGCTTGCGAAGCTTAGAGCCTGCAAGCTTTTGTGGCAAGGGGGTGGGGGGGGCGTCTGTGTGCATGTGCGTGTGCATGTGCGTGTGCGTGTGTGTGTGCGTGTGTGTACAGTCTGTACCGCTATTGTTTGTATGTACGGGGAAACTTGGGATTGGATAGGCATGCTCATTTCCAGACCCCTTGGCCTATCAGTGCTCATTGGGGGGGCAGAGTGTGCCGTCCTTGTACGGATACTGGACGTACATACATACGTAATACTTGACACGGAAACCATAGCATCAACCCCCCCCCCCGCGTGGGACAAGACGTTTTGTTCTTTATTACCCGCGCGAGGTCCGGAGCTGAGGGAGCGTTGGGAGTGCAACGCCGAAGCCTGCCCCGCCGGCTTCGGTCGAGACCGCCGCCGCCTGCAAGCTTGCGTGTGTACGTACGAGAATGTGTTTGTAATATAATAATGCGAGTGCTTGAACTGGAGCAGTGGACGATGCCCCCGGCAGGGTCAAGGCGTTGCTGTAGCCGCCTTGGTTCGTCAATGCGTTTCTGTCTGCATCTACATACGAGTACATGGGCGCGCACGCACGGCCCTGTGCACGCTGGCTCCCCCCCCCGACTACTCTGTACTCTGTACTAGGATGGCATTTTCAACTCTTTTCCCATGCAACGAGGCAAATGGGGCCAAGGTCCCCGAAACGGCCGTGGCTGGCACGGCAGCCGGTTGAGGCTCCATCCCCCCACTTGTCACTCCTTTTCCTGGCGACCCGACAAACGCCGTTGTCGGTTGGCCATGTTGTAGTCGATTTTCCACCGCCGGCATTCAGTCATCCCATCGAGGCATTGCCAAGTATGTATGTATGGGTGGATTCCGGCCACGAGGCTGGCTGTCTTGTTCTCGACGTGGGCATGCACGAGTCGTCGCCACCTTGCACCCGCCGACTTGGGAAGAGCCTCGAGATGCGTGTCCGGGGGCCGGGCATGGGGTGTTTGGGGGGGCAGGCAGGGAGGCGCCGTTCAACTCTGCATAAGACTGCCCGTCTCTATGTAAGAGCAGCCTATGACTCAGAAGATGGCTGGCTAGCTAGCAGGTGGCCACGTCCGATAACGGCTCGTCTAGCAGAGGATCCTCCGGTAGGGGAGGGGGAGGGAAGGTTTGCCTCGAGCTGTAAAGTGGCTACTGTACTGTACTCTGTACTCTGTACTGTACGTAGCTAGCATGGCTCCTGCCACCACAATGCAATAAACCTCGCCTAGATTCTCTCTCTTTCTGAATCCTGAATCACGCCCGCAAAGTACTCCATACCTCGGTGAGCAACTCCCCGGCCCGGCTAGCTCGAGTCCTAGTGACCACCTCCTCTCCTCTCTCGGCTCCGCTCCGGGGCTTATTACACATACATATATATACGGATATATATATCTATATCTCTATACGTATAAGGTGAGCAGCACCCACTTTTAGTATGCATGCGCGATGGGGGTGCTGCTGCTGCCTGCTATAGAAAAAGGAGCTCTAGAAGATAATAATAGTGTCTAATTAGCTAGGAAGGAATATATATACGAGGAGTGCCCTTATATATATATATAGCTAACCCCTGTAAATAAGGGCTAGGGCTACGCTTAGGGCTCTTATAGTAAAATAAGTATAGGGCCTTAGCGTATACACTTCTTATATTTATAATACCTCCTCTTAGCTATATATAGGGCGTATATATATATAAAGCCTTATAATATAGCCTCTTTTTTATATATTACTTTTACTTTAATGTTTTTTAATCTAACTAGATATAGCTAGCTATTCCGCTTATATAATGCTTTATTTATATATAAAGCCTTTTAAAGCTTTATTTAGCTGCTTTTTTTATTTTAAGCTATTAAACGAATTAGTTATATTTTTTTTTAAAAGGCCTTTTATAAAGCTATCTATAATTATCTTATTAATTTATACTTATACTAAGTAAAAAAAGCCCTTATTAATATAGTAAATTATCTATTTATAGCGGATATTAATATACTTAGGTTTAGCTAAGTTATTTTTATTTAATACTATAAGCTTTACGTTTTAGCTATTTATAAAGATTATAAATAAACTTAGCTAAAGCTAGCCTAGCTTTATTAATAGCTAATATTGCTATATTATAGCTATACTTATAAGTATAAGGTTTATAAACTCTACTTTTATTAATAAGGTCGCTATAATTATTAACTTTTTACTTTTTTAAAAGATAGGCCTATCGCTAAGGAATATAATATAGCTAGCTATAAAGTATAAAGTGCTTTAATTATTAGTAAAAAAGATATTTATATATATATAGAGCTTAAGGTCCTTAATTAAGTATTTCTCTTTTATTTTAATTAGGTATTTCTCTCTTATTATAACTTTATAATTTAAGGTGCCTTTAATATAACGCTATAGTGTTTTTATAATTGCTATATAGTTATATATTAAGTTATTACTAGCCTTAAAAAGCTTATTTATTATATATATAATATCCGGTTAAGTGCTTGTTAATAAGTAATTAAGGCTACTTATTTAGCTAAATTTTTAAGGATTTTCTTAGCGAACCTTATTTAGTATATAGAAATCGTCCTTACCGCTTTATCCCGTTTAAATTAAATACTTAAGAGTTCTTTAGGCTTATTAAGCTACTTAGTCTTATATAGCCCGGTTAAGATATCGGCCGTGGCCTTAATAGCTTTTTAAGTAAGTGCCGCTATAATAAAATTATCTATATAAACGATTATAAGTATATTATATACTTTTTATTAAAAGATATACTTATTTATCTTAAGGCGCTTAAAGCTATTATAACGGAAACCTTATTTTATTAGTGATTTTAAGTCCTAAAAGTACTAATATTTAATAAAGTAAATACCGCTAAATATAAAGGAGTAACTAATAAAGTAAATACTATTAATTATAAGTTATAATTATTAAAGTAGATACTAGTAGTTATAAAGAAAGATAATATAGCTTAATAGTTAAAGATAGCTAATATTAATAATAAGCGGTATAAGTTAAATATACTTATATTTAGCTTAAGATAGCTTTAGCTAGTAATAAAATTAATATTAAATAAATTAACTAATACCTTATATAATTAACTAATACTTTATATAAAGCTAAAGTAAGAAGCCTCTTTTTAAAAGAAGATAGAATCTTATAAAAGATTTTAAGATAAAGATATTTAGTCTTATAAGCTTATTATAAGTAATAAAGCGTATATTACTTATAACTAGTAATAGTAATAGTATAAGCTATTTTTATTAGCTTAAAAAGTAGTTTAGTAACCTTATAAGTTATATAAAGTATAAGTTATAGATTAGTATATAAAAGTATATAAAAGTATATAAAAAGAAAGTCTTTTAATAGCTTTAAAAAAGTATAAAAAGAAGTCTTTCCTCCTTCTTCCCTTAACTCTTTTTTATTATAGAATTTAAACAGCTACGCTTAAACTCCTTACTTTACTCTTAAGGAGCCTTATAAAACCCTATAATAAGAACGCTTAAAGTATATACTATAAAGGCTCGCTTAAGGAGATACGAAAAATATTACTAATTAAACCTTATTAAGGTTTTTAAAATATAACTATAAAGGGTTAAAAGCTTACTTAACTATAGTTTACGATATCTTTAACTATAGAAAATACTATAAAAACTATTAAGCGGATTCCGCCGGTATCTTTAAAGGATATTTAAGGATTTCTATAGGATATCTTAATTATAGTATAACTTATTTTTAACTATAAAAGCACCTTAAAAGATATAAGATAAACTTTACTACGATTTATAAAGGATATTTAAGGATATTTTAAGGGTTTTCTTAATTATAGTTTATAGTATTTTTAATTAAGCTTATACTTAGTTTATTAAGTGATTTTATAACATTTTTATAGTTTATTTATATACTATAGATAGTATAATAAAAGATCTTTAAAATTAGCTTAAAGAACTAAATATAAAGTAGCTAGCTATGCTTTAAAGAATAAATAAGCTTTTTACTATTTTTAAACCCTTATATACGTTTATAAATAGTAATTAGTTTATTATACTAGCTTAACTAGCGGTAATTAGTTTATAGTACTAGCCTTAACTAGTAGTAATTAGTTTATAGTACTAGCCTTAATTAATAGTAATTAGTCCGCGCCTTATCCTTTTATTTTTATACTATAAAGCGTAGTAAAGAATAGCAATTCTTACTTATTTAAACGGAAATCTTTTAAATATCCGCTAAGCTAAAAGTAACTATATTATATAATTAAGTACTTATTTTATAAGAAGTTAAATACTATATAATATTTTTTTTAGTAAGAAGCTTTTATTAGCCTTTAAGTCTAACCTTAATAATAAGTACCTTTTTCTTAACGCGCTTATAATAAAACTTTAAGATAAGTAAGCCGTAAAAGCGGAAAAGGCGGCGGCTTACTAAGTATAATAATTCAATAATCTCCCTTACTTTTTTTTAAAGTACTATACTATAATAGCTTATAAAGCTAAATAAGATATAAAATAAGTCCTACTTAGCTAAGCTAAGATTACTACCTTTTAAAAGGTAATCCGCCTTTAAAATACTAATAAAGAATAGACTATAAAACGATAAAACTTATATAACTAAGTAAACTAAATTCGGTATAACTTAAACGGATTAATTATCCTTTAAATAGAAAAAGTAAGGATAAGCTAACTTTAAAACTATCCGGCTCCTTACTTACTAAATACCCTTTAGATTAAGCCTATAATAAAGTTACTCTTTCTTTAAGACGATAAGCTTAGTAAGTATTTTTACTATATACTATTAATAAGGTTTAGCTTAAAGGCCTTAACTAAAAATCCGCTTTAAAGGATACTTAATAGTTTCTTAGTTTAGTATTACTATTTAGCTTTATCCGCTATAGCCGCACTAATTAAGGTATTTTAGGGACTTTTAATTAATAAAAACGAGCCTCTTATACTAAGGGCCCTATAGTATACTAAATTCTAAGATACGTATAAAATAAAAAGTTAAGCGCTTAGCGAGAGTATTAAGACTAAGACTTTAATAATAAATAATAAGGATATAGTAAGCGATACCCTTAGCGGGCTAAACCTATTTATACTTAGCGCGTAAATACTAAGATTAAGTATAGCTTTAAGCTTTTTAATAAGAATAGTAATAATATTAAATAAATAATTCTTTAATCTCCTTTAAGTACTAAGAAAAAAAGATATGCTTATTAAGTTTTAGGAAAAACCTTAACTATAAGCTAAGGATATAAGGAGATTTAACTTATTAAGACCTTTAAAAGTATTTTTTAACGAAGTTTAAGAAGATAATAAAGCTAGTATGTTTTAAAGAGTAAACTATTTTTTGACTTTATTCGCTAAAACGCTAATAAAAGCGAGGCCTATATAGATAAATTAGCTATTTAATTACCCTTTTTCCTTTAAGGAAGTGCGGCGGAATAGTATTTTAAAAACCTTTTAAAACTATAATAAGAAGAACTTAGTAAGCTTAGTATCGGACTAAGCTAATAAATCTCCGCTTTATAAAAACGGTTTAAAATCTACTTAAATATAGTAATATAAGTACTTAATAAAAAGCACTTTATTATTAAAGATATAGTAGTAAGATCTAACTTTAAGTTTTAGATATTGCGCTTATAATATAAAGCTAAGGCCGCGCTTTATTAGCTAAACTACTTAACTATAGTAATCTACTAAAGGCTAGACGTTTACTTATAAGAATCCTTATAATATTTAGTAAGAAATAAGGATATTAATAAATAAATTAATAAATATAAGGAAATTCTTCCTTAGCTATAAGTTAAATATACTTAAGGATCTTAAAAGCACTTATTAATATAAAAAAAATAGGTTTAACTTATAAAAAGGCGAGGGCCGACTAACTATACCTTATATATACTTAAAAGATAGTTTAAGACGCCTTAGCTATTTATTAAGGGCTTACTAAAGCTATAGGTTATGTTTTTAAACCGCTTAGTAAAGGTAGATATACTATAAGCTTAATAGCGCTTACTAAGTTAAGGGAGAAATCCGCTTAAATAGCTAAGAATATAAGCTAAGGTCTTTTAGCTAAAAAAAAAAGAACTTTTAAAACTATATACTCGCTAATACTAAAGCTAAAGCGGGTATACCCTATAATTAAAAAAAGAACTATAATAAAAACTAATAATTATTTAAAAGATAAAAAGTATAATATAAAAAGAGCTTAATTAAATACTAATAAAAGCTTAAAGGAAACTGCAATCTATATTATAGTAAACTTAGTATAAGAGGCCGATAAAGTATATAGATTTTATAGTAAAGCATTCCCCTTAAAAAAGAAGCTTTACTAATATATCGAAGATAAATACCCCTTTAACCTTAATTAAGACGTTGCTATATAAAGATATAGCTTAGTATAGTAAGTAGTTATTTAAAAGCTATAAAGCATTTAAATAGTTAAGGCTTCCTTTAATATCTAGCTATTAAACCTTAATAAGCTATTATAATTTACCTATATATACTTACTAGTTTACGGAAAAGAAAGGCTTAAAATAAGTATTAAAGCCTATATAAATACTAAAGCAAACTAAAGCCTTATTTAAGCTAACTTAATAAAGACCTTTTAAGATATAACTATAAACTTTTCTTAACGAATTCTTATTTAAGGAGTAAGAAGGATAGCTACTATTAAATAAGTAGAATTTACCGCGTATATACTAAGAAGGTTAAATAGTAGCCTTATAATCGTAAAGGTAAGGATTAGCGCTTAAATAATAAAACGCTTAGCGGCTAATATATTACTTAGCTAAGACTTTTTAGTTCTTTATTAAGGGGACCTTATTAATTTTATATTAGTTTTATAAATCGGGGCTTATAAAAGGATCGAAGCTAAAGTTAAGATAGTTTAGCTAAGACTAGCGATATATAAATAAGTAATTTACTAAGTTACTATAATAATTTTAGCTAGTTTTAGCTACGCTTTATTTATATAGGTTTAGGCGCTATTATTAAGGCGTAATATAATATTTTTCCTTAATAGCTTTAAGCTCGCTTAGATAATAATATAAGATTATAAGAGCTTTATAGCGATAAACTATTTTAAGAAACTACTAGTGCTTTACTAAAGCTAAAAAGTAAGGATAATTACGGACTTTTATAAGCAGTTTTAGCTATATAAGAAAGTTAACGCTATTACTCCTTTAGCGGAAGCCTTTATAAAAAATCCGGATAGAATAAACCCCGCTAAGGACTTCTTATAAAAAGATCTTATAATAAACTATAAACTTAAAATTAGCTAAACTAAGGACTTACTTAAACTTACTATTAATAAAGGCGTCCGGATTTACGCTAAAGACTTAAAATACGTATTAAAAGTTTAAGATATCCTTTAATCGTTTCTCCGCCTTTAAAAAGATAGAAAAGTAGTATATATAGACGAATTTAAATATATATATATTTCTTTAGTAAAAGGATAGTAATATTAATAAGTTATATTAAGATTATACTTATTAAGCGATAAAGATAAAAAGGTAGTAAATATAATATTTAGCTAGCTAACTATATAAGGCCGATTAAAACAAGTTTATAGGCTAACCCTATTTACGGCGTTAGTATTTATAGTATAGAAAATAGTAAACGGAAAGGAAAAGGAATAAGTAATCGTAAACTTATAAGAGATTAATACTATTATTACCTTAAACGCTTACTTAATACCCCTTTAAAGCAATATAATTAAACGCCTTTAAGGAAAAAAGTTTATTAATATAGTAAATATATAATCGTTTTTTTATTAGTTCTTAGTCTATTTAGACTACTAAGAAAGGTTTATAGTTATAAGCTATCGCGGGCTAAAAGATTACTAGTAATACTTATAAGCTTTAAAAACTCCCCGGTATACGTTTAAAGGTTTATTAATAACGTCCTTTATAAATACTAAAAATACGCGGTAGCTTATATTAACAATATTATTATTTACTTTAATATAGCTAAAGAATACTTTTAATATTTAAAGGCCGTATTCCGCGCCTTTTATAACTATAATATTACCTTATCCGGACTAAAGTCTTTCTTAGCGTACCTATCTATATAGCTCCTTAGATTTAAAGTAGACGCTATTAGCTTAATAAATATAAATAAACGCGTATAAGCCTTAAGAGATATCGCGTTTTTAAAGAACTTTTAATAGCTTAAGAAATAAATCGGCCTTATTAAGTAGCTATGCTATATAGTCCCGTATTTTGCTAAAAAAGTTAATATCTTATAAAAACAAAAGATAAAGCTACTTTAAGTAAGATAGAAAAAGGGAGTCCTTTTAAAGGGCTAAAGATAGGCTTAATATACCGTAAAAGCCGCTTTTTAGCTTACTTTAAAAAAAAGGCCTTTATAATTTTAACTAAGAAACTTATTAAGCTTTAAACGATTTACTACTTTAACCCCGCTTAATAACTATTAATCTAAATTAATATATCTTAAGAATATAAAGTAGCGGCTATAGCTTTTTACTTTAAAAAAAGTATAAAATAAAATAAAAAGACGCTACTAGCTTAGACTATTAAAGTCTTTAACTTATAAGGTTATAAAGACTTAAGCTATAGCTTAAGCCTTATTATATAAAAAGGGCCGGGTTTATATATATAAATACGGACCCGCTATATATAAGCAGGCTCTTTATAGCTTATTATTATAATACTATAAATAGCACCTATATACTAGCCTTTACTTACTTTATAATAATATAAGCTATTAATTATAAACTTATTTAACGGTATAATAGCGGGAGCTCCGCCTTAAGTAAAGCGGGATAACGCTATTATAAAGTTATTATAAAACGCCTTAAAGGCGTTAAAAGGTACGTTGGCCGGCTAAAAGAATAACTTCCTCGCTATACTAAAGGGGCCGACTATAAAGCCTATTTTAACTCTTATAGCATTAGCCGCGCTAAGAACGGCGCTTATAATTACTATAGTGCGGAAGCCGCTTTTATAGCTAATATAAAATAAGAGGCCGGAGAGCTTTTACTTTTTCCTTAGCCGGCTATAAGCAAAATACTATGTTAATAAAGAATGCGGCCTTAATAGCGGCCGGAGCGCCGTTTAGTATACGCTTTTATATATATTGCTAGAGCCTTAAATATAGAGGATCGCGGGCTTTTAAGAAAAAGGGGGCTATAATAGCTCTTAAGACCTTTAAGACTTTTTCTAGCACCTTATCTACGCGTTTAGCAATATATAGGAATAAGAAAAAGCATAAGATAAGCTACGTACCTTTAGATAAAGGGACGGATGGTTCTTTAAGGAGTTCCTCTTAAATTTTAAGGAAACCCTCTTTTAAGCGGTAAGTATTATAATATAAGAAGATAGCGCGAAGCTAATATAGCTATAAAACTTAATTACCTTAGTACTTTACGAGCTGCTTATCCTTATTATTATACCGTTTATATATAGCGAGTATATTAGCCGCTTTATAAAAGTAGCTTAAGGTTATAAATAGACGCCTTGCTTTTAAAAGTTATAAAAGCGTACTTTATATAGCGGGGATAAGGTTACCCCTCTTTTATAAAACGCGCTTACTATTAACGTTAATAGCGATACCTTTATAACCACAATAAGAACCGATTATATAAAACGCTTAAAGAAGGCGTTTATACCCTTAACCTCTTTTATATTAGCAGGCTAGTCCTTTTAATAGTAAGCGAAATAAGTCTTTAGCGATAAGATCTAAAAACGATATACCGATAGCTAATATTTATATTATAAAGCGGGCTCTTACTTCGCTATAAAGTGCTTATATAAGCCGGCGAAGCGTCTTTTTATAAGAATCCGCTTTATAGCGGTTAATATACTACCTTAGCTCGCCTTAAACGATAAGGACCTTGCTCTTTATAAAGCGGAGGGAAAAGAATAGCCCCGGGGTAAAAATAGGCCCCGGAGCCGTAATTATTAGTATAGGTAAGGTAGGAGCTAGCAGCTTATATAAAAGAGGATCTTACTTTAATATAAGTTATGCTTAATTAATTTAAATCTCTTACTACTCTTATAAATAAGGGATATTAATACTACGCTATAATAAATAAAGCGTTTACACGTTAAATATAAGTGCTTATTAAAAGGATTACCCCGCGCTAAGTAAAGGGCGCCTTAAGCGTAATAAAAGGTATAAAGATTAAAAGTATTACTTAGTTAGCTATAAAAGTAGCCGGCTGCTTAAGGCTTATTATAGTATATATAATCTTAAAGCTTAAATTCCTTTTAATCTTAAGGAAGCCTTAGCTTATATATATATAGTCCTTCTTAGTTTTATATTAAAAAAGGCTATAGTTTAGCTTAGCGGAGATATAGCTACGTTATATTAATAGTACTTTTAAGGAGATAAAAGCTATACTAAGGCTAGCTAATGCTATTAAAGTACTCGCCTTAATCTTTATAAGTATAGTTAAACGGCTTATATATTAAAAGGGTAAGGCTGCTACTAACGCAGCGATTTATACTATAAGCCTTATAAATATTAATAAGGCCTTAAAGACTAAGACGCTAAAATCGCCTATAAACTTATAAAGGGTAATCTTTTAACGCTTTTACGACTTATTGCCGCTTTTTATAAAGCACGAGGCTAATAAGCTTAACCTTTATAAGCTAAGAGTTAATTATAAGATCCTTATTTATATAGATAAGCGAGGAAAGGAGTTCTTTATACCTTTTAAGCCGCTATATAGTATATCTTAAGCCGAGTTATTAGTACTTAAGAAGACCTTTTAAGACCTTTTAGATAAAGGGTTTATTTAAGTAAGTAGCTTTAAGGTAAGCGCCTTAGTGCTTTTCGTTTAAAAACTAAGGGGCGGAATCCGCTTTTACTATAACTATTAAGCTTTTAACGTAATTACGCGGCCGGACTATTACCCGCTCCCCTTAATCTTTAATACGCTCCGTAATCTATTAAAGACAAAGTAGTTTACTAAGCTTAACGTTATATAGGCGTTTTATAAGGTACGGATTACGGAGGGTAAGGAGTAAAAAACGGCCTTCCGCACTTATTATAGCTTATTTAAGTAGCTAGTAACCCTTTTTAGTCTTATTAAGGCCCCGGCTACCTTTTAACGTTATATTAATAACGTCTTTCGCGACTTCCTTAATAAGTTCGCCTCCGCTTATATCGATAATATTCTTATTTATAGTAGCGGCTTATATAAAGACTATATATAAAAAGTGCGGAGGGTCTTAAACTATCTTTACTTATACGGCTTATACCTTAATCCGGATAAATACGAGTTTAAGGTTAAGCGTATAAAGTACTTTAAGTTCGTAATTTATACTAGCGCGGGCATTTAAGCGGACCCTGTTAAAATATAAGCGATTTAAGACTAAAATGCCTTAATAATGTAAACTAATATATAGAGCTTTTTAAGCTTCGCTAATTACTACTATATATTTATTTATAGGTTTTTTAAAATTATTATATTATTAAATAAGATTATAAGGAAAAAGGTAGCCTTCCGTTTAGGAATTATATAAGAAGGTACGTTTTATATACTTAAGGACCTATTTTCGCAGGCCTTAGTACTACTTTAATAGGATTTTAACTATATTACTATAGTAAAAGCGGACTATAGCGGCTAGGCGCTTAAAGGCACGCTCTTATAAAAGGTAAAGGGGCGGAAGTAGCTTATAGCCTTTTACTTAAAGAAGCTAACTTCGGCGGAAAGGAACTACGCTATTTACGATAAAAAGATACTCGCTATTATTAACTATCTTAAGTAATAATAAGCGGAGCTTTATAGTTATAAAAGCTTTAAAGTCCTTATAAACTACTAAAACCTTAAGTATTTTATAACTTACTAGCACCTCTTTAAGCGGTAGGCCCGTTAAGCTAAGTACCTATCCTGCTTTAACTTTTAGATTAAGTATAGGCCGGGTCGGGACTCCGCCGTCTTAAACGCGCTTTTTTAGCGGGAATAAGCTTTAAGGGAAGCTAGTATAGCTAATTTATAACTTTAGTATTATTAGCTACCTTAGCTAATAAGGTATAGCGGAAAGGCTTATAAAGGACTTTTATTAACCCTTTATATAGCACTATATACGCCGCTTCCTTTATAACTATAATATTTATCGCCGTATAAAGATTTAGTAAGCGCTTTATAAAAAGCTCTTAAAGTAACTACTAATATTAAACTAGTTTTAAATATATATTTAAATAAATTTTATAATAAACCTTCCGCTTATATTAAAGGGGAATCGCTATATATAAGTTATTAAAAACCGCCTTAATAAGAAAGTAGTGCTTAAGCTAATACCCTTTATAAAAGCGGAGGTATATATAAAACGTTTTCTTTAATACTAAGCGCGGATATATAGCTAGCTTACTTTAATTATAAGCAATAAAGGCTTTAACTAAATAAGGCGCTTTTAGTAACACCTTTATAAGCTACTTTAAGTTACTTAGCTACTTAGCTTTATATATTACTTATAAACTAATAAGGGCCCGGAACGTATTAATTAAGAGGTATAAGCTTACTTATAAGCTATAGTAGCTTAGAACTAAGCAAACTAAGACTATTAGCTCCTAGCTATATAGCTTACTTTAAATAATAAGCTTTAAGCGTTTATTAGCATAACCCCTTTCTTTATATTATATAGCTTTAAACCCCCTTCCTTAATACTTTAAGTAGTAGATATAGTAGCGGAAGAGCACTTAGCCGCCTCGCTAAAAGCTTAAGCTACTTACTTTATTTAAAAACTTAAGGAGACTATAGACTATTACTAATTAGCAATAGCAGCGGCCGCGTAAAATTAAAAGCGGTATACTAATAAGTTTAAGTCTTTAGTAAAAAGTTTCGTATTAAAGGATAAAGTTTAGTTAAACTTTTATAACTACTAATCCGGCCGCTTAAAGAAAAAGCTTAACTAGCTATATATAAAGTTTATAGTATAAAGAGTTATTAGCTTATAAGTTATAAAGCTTAAAAAGTTACTTTTAAAGATATATAATAAGATTAATATAAACTTATTATACTAAGCGGTTTAAGACCCTTTACTTAGTTAAGCGGTTATAGACCCTTAGCCTCTTATAATCTTAATTAAGGGGGAAAAGGAATTTATAATTAAGGAGGTAAAAGTAACTTATTAAAGGAAAGTAAGTAAAGGTAAGTAATAAAAGGTGCTTATTAAGTAGCGTAGCTACTTAAACTTAACTTAAGAGCTTATATAAAAGCTTATAAGTATTAACGCTTTAAATAAGTTTAAAGCCTTTTATAAGCCGGTAAATAAAAATAATAAGCTTAGCGATTAATAGCTCCCTTTTAAGCGAAAATAGGAGATAACTTTAGCCTTTTCGTTACTTATAGCGTCTTATAAAGCAAAAGGGAAAAAGGAGTTATATTTAAGGCCGCTTAGCTTAAGCGATTAAGGCCTACGCTACTTATCCTTATCTTTAGTCTTTTCCTTATTATTATCTTTATCCTCCCCCTCCTCCTCCTCCCCCTCCTCCTTAAAGGCGGCGGCGGCGGCCTTTTAAGCGCGGAGATAGCCCTTTAGCCTAGATATTTAAGCGGCGGCGGCGGTAAAGGGGTTAAAAGGGGCGGCGGCAGTAGTAGGTATAATAAGGCTAATAGCGGCGCTACTATAAGTAGTATAGACGGCTAAGATAAGGGTAGCGGGGATAGATAAAAGCACCGCTAATAGCGCTATAAAAGCGGTATTCTTAATTAAAAATAGTTAGCGCTAATCGCTATAGTAAGCGTAGTAAAAAGGAAAAAAGAAAAGGAAGGGGGGACTTACTTAAGTATATAGCCTATCCGCTAAAGTAAGTATAAGTAATAGTAAGCGGCGGCGGCGGCTTTTAATTATACTTTAACTGCTTTATTACTAAGGTCGGCCTTTTAAGCTATCTTAATAGTAGTAAAGATAGCTAAAGCCGCCTTATAAGCGCGGCTAGTATAAGTATAAGCGAAGTAGCTACCGCTAAGGCGACCTGCTTACTTATAATAAGTATAGCTACTTAATAAGTAACGTATATAGGACTTATTATAAGCGGCGCTAAGTAATACTTACTGCTTATACTAAGTTATAGGTTAGTATAAGGATAGCGTACTTAAGGGAGCAGACTTATAGCGCTTAACTTAGCGGTCTTAAGGGTAGTAAGGGGGCTACTAAAAGGTAAAGTCGCGGGGGCTAGTAATCGCGTAGTTACTTATAAAGGTATTATAAGCGTAAGTATAGCTAAGGAGGCGGCGGCGATATAAGCGGCGGTAGTAATATAAGTATAGCGCTTAAGCTTAATATTGTTAAGGAGCTCCGATATAAGTACTAATAATATAAACGATATATTATTTTTATAAGGGTTAGCTTAAAGGCATTTACTTTATATATTAAAAGGCGATACTTATAGTATTATTATTATTATTACTATTACTATTACTATTACTATTATTATTACTACTACTATTATAGTTATTACTAGTTTAAAAGGAGGAGGAAGGAAAAGAGGGTTAAAGGCGGAGGGATAAGGTATTTATACTTTTTAGTCCTTAACTTAAGGCGCGGAATACTTAGGCCGCTTAATACGCCGCTAGGCTATTTAAGGCGGATAAGGTGCCCGCTTAATAAGCGGACGGGCCTCTTAATAAGTAGCCGCCTAATTAAGAGCGGCTAATAGCGGCGGGTAAGGCTATTAAACCCGCTATTATATAGCCTTACTTACTATAACGCGGGTTTAGCGCTTACTAGGCCGCGGACTAAGTAGTGCTTTATAATAGCTAGTAGCCTCTTATAATAGCTTTAAACTATATAGCGCGGTATAAAGAGCAGAGGTATTATATTAAAGTCTTTAACTTATAAAGTTATAAGAACTTAAGCTATAGCTTAAGCCTTATTATATAAGGAGGGCCGGGTTTATATATATAGATATAGACCCGCTATATATAAGCAGGCTCTTTATAGCTTATTATTATAATACTATAGACGGCACCTATATACTAGCCTTTACTTACTTTATAATATAAACTAAGGTCTAGCTTATTATTTACTTAAGCCGCGCTTTTTAAAGCGAAGAACCTTAATACTAGCCTATAAAAATTAAGGTAGCCGGTTTAATATAAGTAATATATAAGTTATATACTATAATACTAACTATAAAAACGCTATAAGTAGTTATTTTTATAAACTATATAAGTACTTATAAAATTATATACTAAAAATCCTTATTCTTTATTAGTATAAAATTTAATAATAAGCTAGTCCTTATATCTTAATACTTAAGCTAATTCCCGCTTAAAGTATGCTATATCCTAAGCGTTAAAAACGTTATACTAAACGCGCTTTTATATTTACTGTATTAAGATAATAAGCTAGTATCCTTAAACTAAAAAGGGGAATTAAAACGTATTTAAAAAGATAAGATAACGGACTATATATTTCTTTACGTAAAGGTATTAATTAAATTACCGCTTTACTAAAAAATAATTAATAGATATATAAAGGATATATAATAAGTAAAAATTATAACGTAGCTTAGCGATAAAGACGGTATCCTTAAACTTTTATTCTTTTAGTTATAAAGGTTACTATACTTTATAAAAAACGATAAACGCTAAATACTATATATCCTTAAGACCTATATTAAGGAGATTATTAAAGACGCTTATACTAAATATTTTTATACTAGCCGTACTTATATATAATAGGATTTATTTTAAAGCTTCTTAATCTTATAGCTTAATAGATATATAAACAAGGTTATAGATAGCTATAATACTAACTACTATAATTAAACCGATTAAGGTAAGATATTAAAATAGCTTATCTTAATTTAAAGCTTACTAGTTTTATACTATATAATAGTAGTAGACTTTATTATTAAGCTCTTAGTAGTTTAAGCTAAACAATTCTTATAAAAGAATCCTATAAAGAACTTCTTTAATACTTTACTAACTATAACTAATAAATTCTTAAAAATATATCTCCTTATCTTAAGTAATAATTAGTTTATAGCGGAAGACTAAGTATAAGCATTATATACCGAGCTACTCCGCGCTAATTAAGGGATTTTAAAAGGGATAATCTTTAACTAAAACGTAAAGTTTACCTTAGTATTTTAGCAGACCTTATAGTAAGCCTTTAAATCGAAGCTTTTTATATTTACTACTTAGTACCTTTAAACTAATAGCTTATTAAAAAGGCGAAACTAAACTTTAAAAATCGCGCTACGATTCTTTACCGCTAATTTCTTAAACTTATGCTAAACCGATATATTAATCGCTTTTTAGTTTAGCTTTAATAATTCCTTTTTCTTAATAATTTACGCGTCCCTTTATAAGCTTATTATAAAAATAAAAATAGATAATAGCCTTTAGTTCTCTAATAACTACTTATACTTATAAAACTAAAAGGTCTTATAAAAAAAAGCTAGGTTAGCTATTACTTATACTTAAGCCGCTATAAAAGATAGATATAATAAAAAACACTGCTTACTAAAATTTAAGCTTAGCGATTAAGTCTAGCTATAGCTTAATAAAGGCTAATATATTGCGGATAGTAAACTAGCAAAGCTTTAAGAAAAACGCACTAAGCCGTTTAAAGTTATTACTAAAGTAAGATAGCTTATATACTAACTAGATATAAAAAAGTCCTTTAATATCTATCCGGTTATTTTAGTAGTATAACTATACTTAGTAAATAAGCTAGCTATATACTTAGGATTAGTTTAAGATAAAAGGATACTTTACTTAAATAAATAAGAAGTAAAACGAATCTTATAAATCTATATAATAAAAAAAAGCGATAAAAAGCTAAGGAAAAAGTTCTTTATAGCTTAAAAAGGCTAGCTAAGTAACTATAACTTATAAGTAAACGAAAAAGTAGTCTTTTTACTAAAGATCGTAAAAGCCTTTAAAAAGGTATAAAAGAAGTTAGCTACTTAAGTAGTTCGGACAAGAGTATAACGCGCGGCCTTTATAACTTAATATAAAACTCTTTAACGAAGAGAATTAAGTAATTAAGCTTAAGTATAAGACCTAAAAGCTATTATAAGTTATAAGAAACTATAACTTACTACGCTTAAGATAATTAATTATTTTAATAATAATATACCGCTATTTACTTTAAGCAATAAAGCCTTTTTAGCTTTATAGTATACTTATTTAATTTCTCTCCGCCGCTTACCCTCTTTTTTTTCTTTTTTTTTTATAACTATATTTCTTTTTACCGCTAGCTATAGCCCGCTATACCTCGCTTACCCCTATATATATAACTTTCTTTACTTTAAGCTTACGATCTTTATATTCCCGTTTTAAGTTTTTTTATCGTTTAATATCTCTTATAACTAAAACTAGCTATTTTATAACTACTTCTTTAGCCTGCTCTTTTATAAGCCCTTATACCTTTAATATATAGGATATAAGTAAGCGCTTAAGCTTTATAAAAACGAGGCGGCTATCTTTTATAGCTTTAAGTCCCTTAATAAAAGTTAAAACCTTTAAGTTTAAGCTTTTATATAAACCTATACCGCCTTCCGTAGCCGCGCTTAAGCTACTAAATTTAACTTAAACTATAGTACTATAAAGGACGACTTATATTACCCTCTTTAAATACTTAATTTAAATAACTTACCTCTTAGCTTTATATTATAGCGTAGTCTTAATAGCTAGTTTCGTAGTAACTTAGCTATACCTCCCGCTTAGCTTTTATTATCTAAAAGCCCCCGCCGCTTATATATTTTTTAAGGAGTAGCTAGAAATCTTTATTAGTAAAATAACTAGCTAATACTTAACGTCTTTAAGTTAACTAACCTCGCTATAGTTTTAAGATTTATAGTAGCCGCTATATTTAACGGAAACCCGCTTTAGCTAAACGATTAAAATAACGTTTACGCCGTCCTTAACTATATATTTAAAGCTTAGCTTAATTAGTTTATAGCTAGGTTTATAGCGGTATCTTAAGCTACTATAGCTAAAACCCTATCTTACTTTATATATAGTTTAGCCCGTGCTATAAAATCCCTTTCTTAGCTTATAGCCGCTATAAGCTTTAAGGACCTATTTAGTCTTACTTAGTAAACGCTTTTTCCGCCCGCCGCTACGCTTAGCCTAGCTATATAAAGGCGTATAAGCGCCTTATTATAGTTTATCCGCTATCCCTCCTTAATTAAAAGAGATAGCGATAACTAGCCTAATAATATATTCCGCTACTTAATTTTATAAAAGCTATTAGTAGTAACTAATATAATCTTTAATAAGCTTAGCTTCGCGGGCCTATACTTTAGCTATAAGATTATAATAATTAAGAGTTTTTACTTAGCTATAAACTATGCTAAGTTTTACTTATAAGCCTGCGAAGAATTTAAACGCGACTTAACTTTAACTTAAGTAATATAATTCCTAGGCTTTAATATCCGCTTTATTTACTATACTAACTAGGCGCTTTATATTCTCGCTTTTAAGGCCCTTTTTATAAAAAGGTTCTTTAAGACTATTAAGTATATTTAAAACCTTAAGAGCAAGGAGTTTAGTATTAAGGCTATTAAGAACTTTATTACCTGCTTTTAAGCGGGAATATAAACGTTTAATACTATAATACGAACTATACTTATTAATATTAATAGGATAGCTTACTCTTACTTTATTACCTTCTTAATAGCTAGATATATATCGGTCGGCAGAAAAGTATAAGTAGTAGCACTATATAAAAAGGATAATAAGTCGGAAAGCCTAATAATAAAAAGCAGGGGATAATTATAATAGTAATAGTAAGTAAGATATAATATCTCGCTTATAAGCGGCCTATAAAGTTAGTAAGTAATATAGGAAATTAAGCGGAGGATTATAAACGGTATAAAAAGGCAAGTAAGATAATAATATAAAATAAGGCCTAAATAAAGCTAGTCTCTTATAACGTATCTTACCGGGGAATTTAAGTATTCCTCGGCGCGAAGACTCCTTACTACTTAATAAGTACTTAGACGTACGCTTTAAAAGAAAGTTAAAAAACTTTATTATAAGTTTTAGCTAAACGCGCTAATTGCCTTAATAAAAATAAAGACACACGATTAAATAAGAGGTAAAGATTTACGATAAGAGCCGCTTACTAACTATCTTAAGGTACTTAAATACTATTAGCTAGATAAGCCGAAAAAGAACTATTAAAAAAATAAGGACGGCGTACTATTAATATAATATAAAGATACTACTATAAAGCTATTACTTAGCGCCCCCTTTACTTTATTCTTACTTTAAACTAATAAAGATATTAGCTTTTCTTTATTACTTAAAGGAGTTATTATAGAATTTAAATAGCTATGCTTAAACTCCTTACTTTACTTTTAAAGAGCCTTATAAAACCCTGCGATAAAAACGCTTAAAGCACGTATTATAAAAGCTTGCTTAAGGAGATACGATAAATATTATTAGTTAAACCTTACTAAGGTTTTTAAGATATAACTATAGAGGGTTAAAAGCTTACTTAACTATAGTTTATAATATCTTTAACTATAAAAGATACTATAAAAACTATTAAGCGAATTCCGCTAATATCTTTAAGCGATATTTAAGGATTTCTATAAGATATTTTAATTATAGTTTAACCTATTTCTAACTCTAAAAGCACCTTAAAAGATATAAAATAAACTTTACTATAATTTTTAAGGGATATTTAAGGATATTTAAGGGATTTTCCCGATTATAGTTTATAGTATTTTTAACTAAGCTTATACTTAGTTTATTAAGTAATTTTATAAGGATATTTATAGTTTACTTACGTACTATAAATAGTATAGTTAAAGATCCTTAAAATTAGCTTAAAGAACTAAGTATAAAGTAGCTAGCTATACCTTAAAGAATAAATAAGCTTTTTACTATTTTTAAACCCTTATATACGTTTACGTGCGGTAATTAGTTTATTATACTAGCTTAACCGGCGGTAATTAGTTTATAGTACTAGCTTTAACTAGTAGTAATTAGTCTATAGTACTAGCCTTAACCGGCGGTAATTAGTCCGCGCCTTATCCCCTTATTTTTATACTATAAAGCGTAGCACTTTTTTTTTTTTCTATTTTAGCTAGTTTTAATATAAGAAATCTATATAATAAAATACCCTTATTTATTTAGTTTAGTAGTTAGCACTAAGTTTTTTTCTCCTTTTTTAGCTTATACATTTAAATTAAATAAATTACGCTTTATTCCTTAATATATAAAAAACACTAAGAGTTTTATAATATAAAACTAGCTTATAAGAATCTTTATAAACTTAATAGCTTTAATAAAGAATACTTAGTACTAATATACTTAGTAAGTTCTTTAAGCTATTAAGTAAGCAAAAGGTATTTATTATAATTACGTTTATTTAATTATAAAAAAAAAGAATATTTACTTTTATAATACTATAGCTAACTAGTTAGCTATAAGCTAGTTTAAAGCATATAAAGCTTTCTTATCCCTTTATAAGCTTTATAGATAGTAGTTTTATTTTAAAGATTAAGTCCTTTAAACTTTATACTAAAATATTAGCTAAGCTATAAAAGTTTATTACCTCTTTTAAAGCTTATTTTTAGTTCTATCTTACTATAATAAATTAAAAAGTAATAAAGGTTAGATTTATATTTAGTTACTTATAAGGCTTAGTAGTAGTATAGTTTAAACTAACTTTTAAGGACTATATAGATAATAGTCCTTAAGATAAGAATTTTAAGATAAAGAATATTTTTAAGAATTTTAATAACTTTAAAGAAGCTTTATAAAAAACGTTCGGAATTCTAAATAAGCAACGATTAGTAAAGCATAAATTAAGAAGCCTTAAGTAGGTTATTTCTTTATTAGCTTATATAGCTTAATTTAAATAAATAACCTTTAAGCTAAAATAAGAAAACGATGCCTTTATAGCGACTTTCTATAAAGGTTTTAAAGAAAAAGTTAAAGATAAATTCTACCGCTTAAATAAGCTAGAGACGCTATTAAACTATATTAATTTAGCGGTCTAAATAGATAACAAGTAATATAAACGCTAGTAGTAAAAGAAGCACTATTTAACTCTTAGCTTAGTTATAAAGAAAAAGAATAAAAAGCAATAGCGTGACTTAAATAACGTAATAGACTTAGATACTATTAAAGTAAGCCCGCTAAAGCCTACTGTTAAAGGTTAGAGCAGCAGCGGAATTGTGGGGAAATCAGGAGATCACGTGATGTCACGTGATAGAGGAGTCGATGTTGTGTAAGGCAGGATTTTGGCTGGAATTGATTGATTAAGAATTGAGTGCGTGAGTGCTTGTAGAATCCCTAGCTATCTAGTGGCGGCAGATTCGCCTTTTATAGACAAATGTGAGGGAACGGAGTGACATATCCGGACCGGCCTTCGGGTAGTCTTGAAGCCCGAAGAATGCTGATTTCAAAGCATTTTATCCCGTGGCTGTATGTCCCTTCCTTATGCGGCAATTCGTGTTTGAAGTTGGTTGAGGTTGGTTTGGGTCTAAGCGGATCCTTGTTTCATCCAGCCACCCCAACCTCCTTAGTTTTGTACACAACGTTACAGACGTCGTATAAGGACGTAAGGACCTGGAAAATGACGAGCCGAAGCTAGGCCATTTAATGCGGGTTTTTATATAATTTATACACCCCCCTATGCATAGCTAATCAGGTAAGGATTAAATAGCTGATTTATTAAAGTAGTAAAATCACTCTCTTATAGTAGTAATAGTAGTCGTAGTAATAGTAGTAGTAGCAGCACGAGCCTTCTTAAGGCTTCCCTTAATTTCGGCCTCCTTAAGGCTTCCCTTGATTTTTTAGCTACCTATAAACTAAAGGCTATTTTACCCTTTAGTGTATAGACATTTTATAGACCTCCTCTTTAATAAGGACTATTTATTATTCGTTGTTATTTATTAAACTATTTATTATTTCCCTACTTATTCTAAATTACTCCTTATTATATTCAGGCTATTAAATACCTACTAAAATAATAAAATAAGAGCTTTATTACCTTATTACTTATTCCTACTTTTTATCTACGGGCTCATTCTCTTTATATAAATTGCCTTTTTACTAAATGCCTTAAGTAAGTCTTTTCTATGTTTAAGAGTTATAAGCTAGATCTTTTCTACTTTGTATAAGAGAAAAAATTAGTTATTACGGCACCTTTGTTTTATTACGCCCTTATTAGTTAATTACGCCTTTTAAGAGTAAAAACGCTCTCCTTATAGAAAATTACTTATAAAAGCATCTTACTTATACTGTCTTATTTTACTTTTTTCTCCTTTATTAAAATAAAAGAATTTGCAAGCTCTTTAAAGAGAACCGTTTTTAATAGCCTTTTAAACTAAGAATATTAGCTTTTAACAATATAGAAATACGCTCTTTCCTATAGAATTTAAGATTAAATTAATCTCTTAATTGCCTTAAAAAGGCTCTTATTACGGCTTTCTAAGGAACTCTTAGTCTTATAAGTAAATCTTTAAGCAGGAGAAATTACTAACCTTTCTATTAATAATTTAAAAACCTATAAATTCTTTTACTTAATAGATTAAACTAAATTATAAAGCTATAAAGACTAGTAAAAAGCCCTTTTAACTTTTTAGTAATATATTATAAAAAATATCGGAAATTATTATTTTATAATAGTAGATATTTATAACATTCTTATTAAGCTTTTCTTACTATAAAGACGGGTATAGCCCTCGTCGTAAAATAAGGAAAAAAAAGTCCTTACGAATTTTTAAAGGATTTTAATTTTACTAAATAAAACTAAACTAGCTACTTAAATTATAAATTAGGAAAAGGCTCTTATAAATATAAAAAGAACGCAGCTTCCTAAGGCATAAAGCCTACGCTTTACACAAAGCTTTTAAAGGCTATTTATAGCCTTAATAGCTCCTTTACTAATTATTAAATTAACTCAATAAACGACGAAGTAAGATAAGATTAAAACGGGTAGTAAAGGACCTTTTTAGATAGTATTAAAACTGAAAAGATTTTCAAAAGACAATAAGCTATAAATTTAATAAAGAAACTAAAATCCACCTCTTTTACTACTTTTTAAGGCTAATTCTTTAAAGACCCTTCTTTTTCTTTAGCCTCCTTTTTGCCTTTTTGCTTTTATAAAAGACGGTATTATTATATGCACTATTTTTATTATTATAAAAATATACGGCTAAACGGCTAAAAACGTAATAAGAAAATCTAGAAAACGATTAAAAAATTCCTTACTATCCTTCGTAATAAATCCTTAGTTTAAAATGCCTTTTATAACGCCGAGAAAAATAAATCTAAATCCTAAGAAAACCCGGATTTAATAAATATACTAGTATAAGCTGTACTCGTAGCGAAAACGGCCCTTCTTACTATAATATAGGTACCTATATAAACGTACTTATTAAAAAGCTTATTTATCCTTAATTGCGGATTAAATAGGCATATTTATAACGCTTAAGACCGCTTCTTAAATTATATACCGACGTAAGCCTTAGTTTTAGCAAGCTCTAGAGAGTCTTTAATCCTTAGTTATAGCATCGTCTTTATGCGAATTTCTACTAAACTCTTTTAGTTTATAATATTACCTTTATACTAACTTTTTATATAAGTATTACTTTGTTACTAAAATTATAATATATAGATATCTACTAAAATCCTAAGATAAGCATTATTTTAACTACTACTAAGAAAGTCTATAAAACGTAGCTTTTATATAATTAATATCTTTTTAAATATAACGAAATTAAAGTAACTTCTTTTATTACCCCGTTTTTTTTCTTATCTTTTTTCTCCTCTTTCTTAATAAAAGAAAAGAAAGAACTTACTATAACTATATCCTTTTTTTTTAGCTTTAGTATAAGAGATTAAGGCACTTTAATAAGTAAGCGTTATAAAAGACCTGTTTTAATAACGGTATATCTATTACTACGTTTTTTACTATCCCTAACAATAAGCTTTATAGGCTTTAGAAAGTAAATAGAATTATAATATAAGTATAACTAGATATAAAGGCTACGAGGCCTTTTTATCGGATTTTATATAACCTTTTTTACTATTAATTCTTATAATAAGAAGAAGGTTACTTTCCTTATTAAGGACGATTTTACTAACTTTATTCTTTTTTACGTCCTTCCGAATTTAATATTAAAGGAGCTTCTCGACTACTTTACTAGCTTTTAAAGCTTTATATTAACGCAATTTAACCTTACTATTTATAAAATTTATAAAGATAATTGTAAAGCCCTATAAAAAGAATACTAGGAATTTATTATAAAATAAGGGAGTATTTATAAACCTTTTGCCCTTTATATACTAGCTTATAATAGCTTTATAGAGCGTGCTAAGAGAGTAATTTCCTTAAAGGCCCGTATAATACGAATTTCCTTTAATTTCCTTATTACCCTTTAGCCGGAAATTTTCAAAACGGCTACTTTCCTTTATAATAAAACGTCTTAAAAAACTCCTAAAAGTACTTAAACTTCTTTTACTAAGAAGCTATAAACTTAGCTTATAGAGAATAGTAAGAGAATTCCCTTTTTTTCTTTTAAAATTTTTACTATTTATATATACGGTTATAAAGCTTACTTTTTCATAATAAAGGCTTTTAAAAATACCGTAAAAAGAGGCCTTTAGTTTAAAGACTATATTAAAGTTAGCTTCTGAGTTAGCTATAGCTTTCCTAATATTTATTAAACCTTTATCCTTTTTTAATAAGAGGTTTAAAAGGTATAAGATATTACTTTTAATAATTAGAATTTCTTTATAAAGACGGTACCTATATAAGACCCCGTATTAATTAAGAAATACGTATTTTAATGATATATTATTGATTATAATAAGACTATATATAACGATTTTAAAAGTACCGAAATTTAATCGTAGGACGCGATAAAAATGATAAAGTTAAATCTTCTTATTAATACGTAGCTTCTAACTTTAGGTTCCTCGCCGGAACTTAATACTATAAATATATAAAATATGCTATTAAATAGCCTTAAAGAGGTACTCCTTAATGATAATTTGCGAAACGGGAATGGATTACGTAATATATTTTAAACAAGCTTTTAAGCCACCCGTCTTAATGTAATAATTTTAACGGTATAACTAATATTCCCGCAGCGGAAAATATACTAAAGAGTATATAAAAGTTATAAAAGCCTTTTCCTAGGCCTTTTTAAGCTTCCTGAATTTTTAAAAACTTTACTGCTTTTATAGCTTTAATACCCTTTTTCTTATAGCTTCTATAAGCTATATTTAATACTTCTTTTTATACTTTTTAGAAAAAGAAGATATATAGTAAAGATTTACCGCCCCTCCTTTAATTTTAGTCGGACTTAGCAACGCACTATTTCGGCAAAGAATTCGAAAAAGCCGGAAAAGTAAAGTAGAAATCCTTATTTAAAAGGAAGGCCTTCTTCTTTAATTATACGCTTTAAAATTTAGTAACTACTTAACCCTTACTTTTAGCTTTAATTCTTCTTAATAAGTTTAATAAGTATAGATATCTACGAAAGTTTAAGGCCTGCCTTTACGTACGTAGAGACCTATAGCCTTATAATAATAAAAAAACTTATATAGATACTTTAGCAGTAGGGAATTTCTATATGTTTATAGCTATAATAGCAATTCTTTTCCCTTAAGACCTAATCCCTTAACGCAATTAATAAATTTATTAATATAGACCTTAATCGAGAGATTTATATTTATTTTCCCGGATAGATTTAAAATACCTAGATATATATTACGGCTAGTAAAAGTCATTTACGGACTTCGACGTTTACCTCCTTTTTTGCAAAAAGAGCTTTCTTTAACTCTTATTTTATTATAGCTTTAATAGTGCTTTAAGGAGCTTTTTTTTATAGTAAATTCTATACTTACTTTTTTTATATTAATAATAATATTATTATTATTTTAAAAGAAAGATAAAAAGGAAGCCGAAGATCTTATATCCCGTTTAAAAATTCCCTTACTAATAACGGCACCTTAACTTTCTTCTTAAGACTATATATTATTTAGGACAAGTAGCTTTAAAAGCTATATATTAGCTAGTTTACTTATATTAATAAAATACGTAATATATATATATATACCTTTAACCTTTTTATTTAGAAGGAGTCCCCTTTTCCTATTCTTAAGACCTTAAAGAAGAGTATAGCTATTGTATTTAACAAAGAAATCTACTACTACTAATCCTTAATAGGATTTATTAATCTTTTAGTAATTTTTATAAGACCGGATATCTTTAAAGCGTTAAACACCTTTATTAAAGTTATATAAAATCCCTCCCGGCAATATATATAGCTAGTAAAGTCCTTTATTTCCTATCTTTATTTTATAAAATGTCTATCCGTCCGACTATGTAAAAACATTGCGCGCTAGTTATTATATAGTAGGATAATTAACGTATATAGCGGATTTATACCTTAACAGCCTCCTTATCTCGATATACACGGTATAAGAGATGCGATAGTAAAAACCCCGCGTATATACTACGGTAAAAAACCTATGCCTCCGTTGGGAATCGAACAAGGTGCTGCGCGGAAGCCGGGCTTATAACTATAAAATGTCTATCTATCCGACTATATAAAAACATTACGCGCTAGTTATTATATAGTAGGATAATTAACGTATATAGCGGATTTACATCTTAACAATTTCTTATGCTATTTTAGCATCGAATTTTCTAATACTAAAGACTTAAAGCTACTTACTTATATAGATATAGCTTTTAAAAACGACCTTAACACTAAAAAGCTTAGTTAAGAATACGTTATAAGCCTTTTTAACAGACCTTTTGCTTAGTTTACTAAGAAGTAATATATAGTTACTACCTCTTTTATAAAAGCCGAGCTTTTAGCTCTCTTAAATACGGTAAAAGAACTTATCTTAATTTTACGCCTCTTTTTTAGTATCTCTCTTAAACTAAATATTTAAATCCTTACGATTTTCTATAATAATAAATAAACTATACGCTTAATTCTCTAAAAACTCCTAAAGACTAAAACGGCCTTAAAGCATATAAAAATCTATAACTATTAAGCTAAGTAGGAATTCCGTTAGAATATATTTTCTATCGATTTTATCCCCTTAAATTAATAAGTTATAGACGGTCTTATTAAATTACTATTAAAATAACGCTTCCTTAAATTTTAAAAGCAGCTTTGTCTTATAGATATTATAGACTTTTACCCCTCGTCTTTATAGACTTTAACTCGGAATAGCTATTTAAGCTATCTAAGTCTTCCTCTCTTAATAAGGCTTAACTTAAAGGGTTATATTATATCTATTCCTTAATATAATAGTTAATACGCTGCAACTAATAGTAGTAGTAGTAGTAGTAGTAGTAATATAAGCCTCTTTAAGTCTTCCCTTAATTTCGGCCTTCTTAAGGCTTCCTTTAATTTTTTAGCTATATATAAACTAAAAGCTATTTTACTCTTTAGTATATAGACCTTTTATAAACCTCTTCTTTAATAAGAACTATTTATTATTTATTATTACTTATTAAACTATTTATTATTTCCCTACTTATTTTAAATTTCTTTTTATTATATATAGGCTATTAAATAGCTATTAAAATAATAAAATAAGAGCTTTAATACTTAGTTACTTATTCTTACTTTTTAACTATAAGCTAATTCTCTTTATATAAATTTCTCTTTTACTCAATGCCTTAAATAAGCTTTCTTTATATTTAAGAATTAA
Organism: Ophiocordyceps robertsii; assembly: GCA_027405785.1. NCBI lineage: Eukaryota > Fungi > Ascomycota > Sordariomycetes > Hypocreales > Ophiocordycipitaceae > Ophiocordyceps > Ophiocordyceps robertsii. Next base: position 28,817 of record JAPEBW010000734.1, read on the forward strand.
TAAATAGAATTATTTACTTAAATTACAAATAAAAAGGGATAAATAATAATAAAGAAGTTTATTTTGTTTTTTTAACTTTAAAAAGCTATTTTAAGTAAAATAAGCTATTTAACTACTTATATAACTTATATAAAGAGTAGTCCTTTTTATATTAATAATAACTTTACTTTATACTATTATTAAAGGCTAGCATATACTTAGTTTAATAATATATAGCTAAATAATTACTTGTTTAAAGCTAAAAAAAAGAAAACTCTATTTAAGCTATATAGCTTTCTACTTATAAAGGTAGCTTAAGTAGCTTATACTTAGGTTAAGTTTAAGCTAAACTTAAGCTAAGTTTAAGTAAAGTCTTATATAACCCTAGCTATATATTAGCCTAACCTTAAAGTATTTACTATAATATAACTATAGGTCTTTTTATAGTATAGCTTATAATACTATCCCCTTTTTAAGGTATTATATACTAAGGTGCGAAATATCACCGCCTTAATTTTTATTCCGTGCTTAATATTAATTAGTATAATTGCTTTTATTATACTTACGATTATATATTAATATTTTTCTTTAAATAATATCGCGCTATAATATTAAAAGCGTTATACGCTTACTTACTTGCGCTATTATATCGCTATAAATAATATTAAAGTCGTATAATATACCCTTTTTATTTACCGCTTTTATTAGTGCTTAAAGTACGTTTTACCTTCTTATTACCCTCTTTCTTAAAGCATAAATACTTTTTTTTTCTTCTTTTTTTACTTATGAATCTCCTTATATACGCGCCCTCTTTTATAATAGTTTTATTATACCGCGCCTTAATATATTTACTTTAATCCCCCGCGCCTTATCTTTACTACGCTTTACGGTATAAGGATAAAGGTATAAGGCGCGGACTAATTACTATTAGTTAAGGCCGGTACTATAAACTAATTACCGCTAGTTAAGGCCGGTATTATAAACTTATTACCGCTAGTTAAGCCGGTATAATAAACTAATTACTATATATAAACGTATATAAGGGTTTAAAAATAGTAAAAAGCTTATCTTTTCTTTAAAGTATAGCTAGCAACTTTATACTTAGTCCTTTAAGCTAATGTTAAGGATTTCTAACTATATTATCTTACCGTTTATTATTAATATATAGATAAACCGTAGGTATCTTTATACAATTCCTTAATAAACTAAGTATAAGCTTAATTGAAAATACTATAAACTATAATTAAGGAAATCCCTTAAATATTCTAAAATATCCCTTAAAAATCGCAGTAAAGTCTATCTTATATCTTTTAAGGTGCTTTTATAATTAAAAATAAGCCAAACTATAGTTAGAATATCCTATAAAAATCTTTAAATATCCCTTAAAAATGCTAGCAAAATCTATTTAATAATCTTTTTAGTATTATTTATAGTTAAAAATATCGTAAATTATAATTAAATAGGCTTTTAAGTATTCGTAGTTATATTTTCAAAACCTTAATAAGGTCCGATTAGTAATATCCGTTCTATCTCCTTAAGCGAGCCTTCGTAGCGCGTACTTAAAGCGTTTTTATCGCGGGGTTTTATAAAGCTCCTTAAGAGTAAAGTAAGGAGTTTAAGTATAGCCGTTTAGATTTTATAATAACTCCTTTAAGTAAGAAAGCAAAGCTAATATCTTTATTAGTTTAAAGTAAAAATAAAGTAAAGGGGGCGCTAAGTAATAGCTTTATAGTAGTTTCTTTTAAGCTATTTTAGGAATATACTATCCTTATTTTTTAATAGTCTTTTCGGCCTATCTAGCTAATAGCGGCTTAGTAGCTTAAGATAGTAAGAAAGCGGTTTTATTATAAATCCTTATTATTTATTTAGTTATATATTTATCTTATTAAGGTAATTAGTATATTTAGCTAAAAATAGTAATAAGGTTTTTAACCCTCTTTTTATCGCGCGTTTAAGCGTTTATTAAATAATAAGGAGTCTTTACGCTAAAAAATATTTATTTCTTTACGGCGGGATATATTATAACAGACTAGCTTATTTAAGCCTTCTTTTTTATTATTATCTTACTTACCTTTTATACCGTTTTTAATCCTCTGCTAAGCTTTCCGTATTACTTAAAAGCCTTATAAGCCGCTTATAAGCGAGATATTATATCTTACTTACTACCGCTATTATAGCTATCCCCCGCTTTCCGTTACTAAGCTTTTTAACTTATTATCCTTAGTATATAGCGCTACTATTTATGCTTTTTAACAAATAAAAAGGTATTTAGCTACTAAAAAATATAAAGATAAAGCTAAGTTATTCCGCTAATAGTAATAAAAATAGTTTCTATTAAGGTATTAAACGTTTATATTCCCGCTTAATAGCGGGTAATAAGATCCTAAATAGCTTTAATACTTAACTCCTTACTCTTAAGGTTTTAAATATACTTAATAGTCTTAAAGAACCTTTTTATAAAAAGAGCTTTAAAGGTAAGAATATAAAGCGCTTAGTATAGCTAATAAGGCGGATATTAAACTTTAAGAACTTTATTGCTTAAGATAAAGTTAAGTTACGCTTAAACCTTTTATAGGCCTAGAAGTAAAACTTAGCGTAGTTTATAGCTAAGCGGAAACTCTTAATTATTATAATCTTATTACCGGAATATAGTCCTATAAAGCTAGGCTTATTAAAGATTGTTTTAGTTATTATTAAAAGCTCTTATTAAATCGGGCGGCGGAATATATTATAAGCTTAGTTATCGCTATTTACTTAAGTTAAAAAAGGGTAGTAAATAGATTATAGTAAGGCGCTTTTACGCTTTTATATAGCTAATCTAAGCATTATAGCTAAGGGAAAAAGTATACGCTAAGTAGGACTAAAAGGGTCTTTAAAACTTATAATAGCTATAAGCTAAAAGGGGGATTTTATTATGCGGGCTAAACTATATATAAGCGAGATAAGGTTTTTATTATATAATATAGAGAAATAGTGCGATAAAACGATACTACTAAAAGGTCTCGCCTTAGCTTTAATTAAAAGTAGGGATAGTAATTATTATCTATATGTTTATATCTTATATATTAATATATAAGTAGCCGGACCGCTTATATTTTACGTTCTATTATAATTACCGCTTTAAAAAAAAAGATAATAACGTCCTTATTATTTATAAGATAAGACCTTCTTAGTTTATTAAGCCGGTAGCTAAAAGCTACGCACGCTTATATTATTATACGCGCTTAAGGGGAGCTTATTTTCTATACGGACTTATAAGTTTACTTTCTCGCGTGAAAATCGAACCTACGCTAAAGGAATTACTACTATTTGCTATAAAGAAATAGTGCGATAATACTATACTGCTAAAAGGTCTCGCCCTAGCCTTAGTTAAAGGTTAGGACGGTAATTATTGTCTATATACTTATATCTTATATATTAATATATAAGTAGCCGGACCGCTTATATCTTATATTCCGTAATATTATAGTACCTTAAAACGCTATTATAAACCTAGCTATAAACTAGTTTAGCTAGGCCTTAAATATATAGTTAAAGACGGCGTAGATATTGTTTTAATTATTTAGTTAAAGCGGGTTTTTACTAGTTATAGTAGTTACTATAAATCTTAAGATTATAATAAGGTAAGCTAGCTTAAAGGTATTAAGTATTCGCTAGTTATTCCGCTAATAAAGGTTTTTAGCTACGCTTTAAAAAATATATAAGTAGCGGGGGCTTTTAAGCTATAAAAGCTAAGTAAGAGTATAGCTAAGTTACTATAAAAGCGGCCGTTTAAACTACGCGGCGGTATAAGGCTAAGAAGTAAGTTATTAAAGTTAAGCGTTTAAAAAGGGTTATATAAGCTATCTTTTATAGTACTATAATTTAAGTTAAGCTTATTAGCTTAAACGCGGTTATAAAAAGCAGCGTAGGTTTATATAAAGGCTTAAACTAAAAGGTTTTTAATTTTATTAAAGAACTTAAAGCCTTAAAGTATAGCCGTCTCGTTTTTATATAGCTTAAGCGCCCGCTTATATCCTTTATATTAAAAGTATAAGGGCTTATATAAAAGTAAGCTAAAAATATAGTTATAAAATAGCTAATCTTAGCTATAAGAGACGTTAAACGATAAAAAGACTTAAAATAAAAGTATAAAGATCGTAAACTTAAGGTAAGAGAGGCTATATATATAAAAGTAAGTAAGGTATAGCGGGCTAAGGCTAGCGGCTAAAAGAAGTATAGTTATAAAGAAAGGAAAAGAAAAGAGAGAGGTTAAGCGGGGGAGAAAATTTAAATAAGTATACTATAAAGCTAAAAAGGCCCCGTTACTTAAAGTAAGCGGCGGCGTATTATTATTATTATAACTAATTACTTTAAGCGCGGTAAGTTATAGTTTCTTATAACTTATAATAGCTTTTAAGTTTTATACTTAAGCCTAACCGCTTATTTCTCTTAGCTAGAAAGTTTTATATTAAGTTATAAAGGCTACTTATTATACTTTCGTTTAAACTACTTAAGTAGCTAACCTTTTTTATACTTTCTTAAAGGCCTTTATAGTTTTTAGTAAAAAGACCGCCTTTTCGTTTACCTATAAGTTATAGCTACTTAGCTAGCCTTTTTATACTATAAGAAACCTTTTTTATAGCTTTCCGCTTACTTATTTTATTATATAACTTTATAAAATTCGTTTAACTTTTAATTTATTTAAGTAAGGCGTCTTTTTATCTTAAACTAGCTTTAAGTATATAGCTAGCTTATTTACTAGCTATAATTATATAAATAAAACGACTAAATAGATATTAAGGGACCCCTTTATATTTAACCGGTATATAAGCTATCTTCCTTTAGCAATAACTTTAAATAGCTTAGTACGACTTTTTTAAAGTTTTGCTAGTTTACTATCTATAATATTATAACTTTTACTAAGCTATAGCTAAACTTAATCGCTAGGCTTAAATTTTAGCGGGCGGTATTTCTTATTATATTTATTCTTTTTAGCGGCTTAAGCATAAGTAATAGCTAAGTTAGCTTTTATATATAAGACTTCTTAATTTTATAAATATAAGTAGTCTTTAAGGAACTTAAGCTTATTATCTATTTTTATTTTTATAACTAGCTTACTTAAAGCTATATAAATTACTAAAAAAAGGAGTTATTAAAGCTAAACTAAAAGGCTATTAGCGTATTAGTTTAGTATAAGTCTAGGAAATTAACAGTAAAAATTCATAGCGTGATTTTTATAGTTTAGTTTTGCTTTTTTAATAAGCCGTTAGCTTAAAAGTGCTAAGTAGTAAATATAAAAAGCTTTAATCTAAAAGCTTACTATTAAGTCCGCTAAAATACTAAAGTAAACTTTAAGTCTTAGTTAAAGATTATCTTTTTAAAATCCCTTAATTAGTATTACGTAGCTTAGTATATAACGCTTATACTTAATCTTTTACTATAAACTAATTATTGCTTTAAATAAGGAAATATATCTTTAAGAATTTATTAGTTATAGTTAGTAAAGCGTTAAAGAAGTTCTTTATAAGATCTTTTTATAAAGATTATTTAGCTTAAACTATTAAAAGCCCGGTAATAAAGTTTATTACTATTATATAGTATAAAACTAGTAGGCTTTAAATTAAGATAAGCTACTTTAACGTCTTGCTTTAATTAGTTTAATTATAGTAGTAAGTATTATAGCTATTTATAACTTTATTTATATATTTACTAAGCTATAAGATTAAGAACCCTTTAAATAAATCCTATTATATATAAATATAGCTAGTATAAAAATATTTAGTATAGACGTTTTTAACGATTTTCTTAGTATAAGTCTTAAAGATATATAGTCTTTAGCGTTTATCGTTTTTTATAAAGTATAGTAACCCTTATAATTAAAGAAATAAGAGTTTAAGGATACTATCCTTATTACTAAGCTATTTAATAATCTTTACTTACTATATATCCTCCGCGTATTTATTAATTATTTTTTAGCGGAATAGTAATTTAATTAATACTTCCGTATAAAATAATATATAGTTTATTATCTTCTCTTTTTAAATATGTTTAATTTCCCTTCTTAGTTTAAGGATACTACTTTATTATCTTAATATAGTAAACGTAAAAGAGCGTTTAGTATAACGTTTTTAACGCTTAAGATATAATATACCTTAAGCGGGAATTAGCTTAAGTATTTAAAAGTAACGGACTAGCTTATTATTAGTTTTTACATTAATAAAAAAGAAAGGTTTTTAATATATAATTTTATAAGTGCTTATAGAATTAAGAAAGATAACTACTTATAGCGTTCTTATAAATAGTATTATAATACGTAGGTTATAGACCGCTTATACTAAACTAGCTACTTTAAGCTTTATAGGCTAATATTAAGGTTCTCCGCTTTAAAGAGCGCGGCTTAAGTAAATAATAAGCTAAACCTTAGTTTAAGCTAGTAAAGTCTTTTTATCCTATTTTATATCTTCTTTTAAGTAAAGAACTATAGCTACTACTCCGTATTGTAAAGATATATTAATTTTAATAAATAGTTATTAAGCGGGGTTAAAGTAGTAAATTATTTAAAGCTTAGTAAGGTTTTTAATTAAATTTATAAAGGCCTTTTCTTTTTCTAAAGTAAGCTAAAAAGCGACTTTCGCAGTATATTGTGCTTATCCTTAGCCCCTTAAAAGGGCTCCTTTTTCTAATCTTACTTAAAGTAGCTTTATCTTTTATCTTTTTAAGACGTTAACTTCCTTAGTAAAATATAGGACTATATAGCGGAGCTATTTACTAAGGCCGATTTATTTCTTAAGCTATTAAAGGTTTTTTAAGAACGCTATATCCCTTAAAGCTTATATACGTTCGTTTATATTTATTAAGCTAATAGCGTTTACTTTTAATTTAAGGAGTTATATAATTAAGTACGTTAAGAAGGACTTTAATCTAGAAAAAGTAATATTATAGTTATAAAAAGCATAAAATACTGCTTTTATATATTAAAGGTATTCTTTAGCTATATTAAAGTAAATAATAATATTATTAATATAAGCCGCTATATATTCTTAGTATTTAAAAAGAACGTTATCGATAAACCTTTAAATAAATACTAGGAGTTCTTTAAGCTTATAAGTATTATAAGCGATCTTTTTAGCTTATAATAGCTTATAACTATAATCCTTTGTTAATAGCTTTTATAAACTAAGAACTAATAAAAAAACGATTATACGTTTACCGTGTTAATAAACTTCTTTCCTTAAAGGCATTTAATTATATTACTTGAAAGTAATATTAAGTAAGCGTTTAAAGTAATAATAGTATTAATCCTTTATAAGTCTATAATTACTTATTCTTTTTCCTTTCCGTTTACTATTTTTTATACTATTAATACTAGCGCTAAAATTAAAGTTAGCTTATAAACTTCTTTTAATTGTCCTTACTTGATTAATAAGCTAAATATTATATTTACTACCTTCTTATCCTTATTACGTAATAAATTAAATCTTAATATAACTTATTAGTTATGCTATCCTTTTATTAAAGAAATATATATAAATTTAAACTTATCTATATATACTAATTCTTTATTCTTTTAAAGGCGGGGAAATAATTAAAGGATATTATAAACCTTTAATATATATTTTTAAGTCCTTAGCGTAGATCTAAACGCTTTTATTAATAGTCAGTTTAAATAGGTCCTTAGTTTCGCCGATTTTAAGCTTATAGTTTACTATAAAATCTTTTTATAGAAAGTCCTTAGCGGGGTTTATTTATCCGGGTTTTTTATAAGGATTCCTATTAAAAGAATAGTAATATTAACTTTTTTATATAGCTAAAACTGCTTGTTAAAGTCTATAATTATCCTTACTTTCTAGCTTTAGCGGAGTATTAATTGTTCCTTAAAATAGTTTATCGCTATAAAGCTCTTATAATCTTATATTATTATCTAAGCGAGCTTAAGGTTATTAAGGAAGAATATTAAATTATACTTAATTAGCGGCGCTTAAACTTATATAAGTAAGGCTTAGCTAGAACTAGCTAAAATTATTATAATAACTAAGTAAATTACTTATTTATATATAGCTAGTCCTAGCTAAACTGTCTTAACTTTAGCTTTAATCCTTTTTTAAGTCTTAATTTATAAGATTAATATAAAGTTAATAAGGTCTTTTTAATAAAGAACTAAAAAACCTTAGCTAAGTAATATATTAACCGCTAAGCGTTTTACTATTTAAGCGCTGATCTTTACCTTTACGATTGTAAGGCTACTATTTAGCCTTCTTAGTATAAATATAGTAAATTCTACTTATTTAATAGTAGCTATTTTTCTAACTTCTTAAATAAGAATTCGTTAAAAGAACTTTATAGTTATATCTTAAAAATGTTTTATTAAGTTAGATAAAATAAGGCTTTAGTTTACTTTAATATTTATATAGGCTTTAATACCTATTTTAGGCCTTTCTTTTTTATAACTTAGTAAGCGTATATAGGTAAATTGTAAAAGCTTATTTAAGCTTAATAGTTAAACGTTAAGAAAAGCCTTAACTATTTAAACGCTTTATAGCTTTTAAATAATTACTTATAATACTAAGCTATGTCTTTATATAATAATATCTTAGCTAAGGTTAAGGGAGTACTTATCTTTAATATATTAATAAAGTTTATTTTTTAAAGAGAATACTTCGCTATAAAATCTATATACTTTATCGGCCTCTAAAACTAAGTTTATTATAGTATAGATTATAGTTTTTTTTAAGCTATTATTAGTATCTATTTAAGCTCTTTTTATATCCTACTCTTTGTCTTTTAAATAGTTATTAATCTTTACTATAGTTTCTTTTTTAGTTATTAAGTATACTTAGTCTAGCTTTAATATTAGTAAGTATATAGTCTTAAAAGTCCTTTTTTAAGCTAAAAGACCTTAGCTTATATCCTTAGCTATTTAGATAAGTTTTTCCTTTGACTTAGTAAACGCTATAAAGCTTATAGTATATTTTCTTTTATTAAGCGGTTTAAAAACGTAAATTACGGTCTTAATAAGCCCTTAATAGATAGTAAAGGGATTTTAAACTTTCTTTTAAGTATATTTAAAGTATAGCTAGTTAGTCCTTACCTTTTTATAAGTTAGTTTTATTGTTTTAGCGCTAATAAGTGCTTTTAAAATCCTTAGGTATATTTAACTTATAGCTAAGGAAGGATTTCCTTATATTTATTAATCTTTTTATTAATATCCTTATTATTATTAAAGAATATTAAGATTCTTATAAATAAACGTTTAGTTTTTAAAAAATTATTATAGTTAAGTAGTTTAGCTAATAAAGCGTAGCTTTAGCTTTATATTATAAGCGCGATATTTAAGACTTAAATTTAGTCCTTACTACTATATCTTTAGCAATTAAGTGTTCTTTATTAAATGCTTATATTGCTATATTTAAGCGGATTTTCAACCGTTTTTATAAGGCGGAGATTAATTAACTTAGTGTAACGCTAAGCGTTTTAAGTTCTTCTTATTATAGTTTTAAAAGGTCTTTAAAATCTTATTCCGCCGCGCTTCTTTAAAATAAAGAAGGTAATTAAATAGCTAATTTATTTATATAAGCCTTACCTTTATTAGCGTTTTAGTTAATAAAGTTAATAAAACGGTTAACCCCTTAAAATATACTAGCTTTATTATCTTCTTAAACTTTAATAAAAAAAACCTTTAGCGGTCTTAATAAGTTAAATCTCCTTATATTCTTAGCTTATAATTAAGGTTTTTTTTCAGGCTTAAAATTAAGGAGCTAATAGGTGTCGAAGAGAGCAGGCTTGTTACTATAAGTAAGGGGATTATAGAGATATAAAGAGTGTGCGAAAAGGTAAAGAAATAAGTAAGATATGTGTATATAAGGTTAATAATCTATTTAAGGTAAAGGGGGGACTAAAGCCTCCTTATATAGACAATTCCTAAGCTATAAGTAACTTAAGTAATTTGGAAAAGAGCCCCCTATCTAGCGCAGTGATGCGTAGTGGGCTAATAGCTATTGTTAGGTCAATATTATATTTATAAGCCTAGGGATTAATTCCGCAAGGAATACAAAGTAGCGCAGCAACTTAGCACGGATTATGTATATAGTCTCTATATACACCTCTTCCTAATCTGCTTATATCTTGCTTATATATAAATGAAATAATATAGGGAAATATGTATAGTATGCAGAATTATATAGCGGATTTAATATATATTTTAGCGTATTTATATTATATGGTATTCATGCTGTATATAGCCTATAAGCTGCGGGAGAGTATATCTTACTCCCTTATAGCCTCCCTTAAAGGGTACTTATAGTATATAAGTGCGCTTTAAATATACTAACTAAAGTATAGTAAAATACCTTGAAATATGGAAAAATTCTTTCGTTTATAGCTTAAGAAAACCTATTTTTATAGGAAAGACCTTAAAGCTTTTAATCTTTCTTAAAGGGAAAAACCTATTATATAATTTAAGTAAAACCTCTTTATTTTATTATATAAGAAAAACCTTTATATAGGTGAAAAACCTTAGGTTATATAGAGGAAAGCTAAAGAAAGTTAAAAATAGGTAAAAACCTCTATTATAAGAATTTATATTATAACCTCTTTAAATCTTAGTAAACTTCGGAATTTATTAAATAGTATAAAACCTTATCCCTTAGTAAATATATTTACTATATTATCTTTAGATTTTATATAATAAACCTCTATCTTTTTTTCTTTAATACTATTACGCGTAAAGTTATATGCTAAGCCTATATGTTTTCTTAGCTTATATAATTTAAGATTATTTGCTATTTTTAAAGCAGATTGATTATCTATAAAAATTATAAGGACTTTATTTTTAAGTATATTTATAGACATTCCTTCTACTCTAGTATTAAAATAGCTATATAAATATAAAGCCTTTTTATTAGCCTCCTTAAAGCTTATATATTCGGCATTGTATATAGAAAGTGCTATAGATTTTTGTTTTTAGTAAGCCTAGCTTATAAGGTTGTTATTTATAAAGAAACAATATCTAAAGACCGACTTACGGTCTATAACATAACTAGCTTAATTAGTATTAGTATAGGCTTTAGAAAATAGTATATTAAATGCTATATTATAGTTATAGTATATGCCTAAGCTAGGATATTTACGTAAATATTTCCAGATCGTATTTAGTGCATTAAAATGTGGTATTTCTAGGTTAAAAGCAAATTTAGCATATAATCTTACTACGTATAATATATCTAGCCTTAAAAACAATGCTAAAAATAATAGTAAGCCTATTTATATTTAATATAATAAGATATCTTCTTTTATAGCTATATAGTCTTCTGTTTTCTTTAATTTAACTCCCTTTATAGCAGGGGTTTTTAAGGTTTTAATATTTTATTTATTAAATTCCTTTATCTTATTAAGGGTATATTTTTCTTAGGATATATATATATCCTTTTTCACTCTGTTTATAGTTATAGTTATTCCTAAGAAGTCTTTTACTTTGCCTAAAGATTGAATCTTTAAGACCTTGCTTATTTTATTAATTATATAAGTTATAGAATTCTTTAAAGGCCTAAAAAACAAAGGATCGTCTACGTAAACTAATATT
>JAPEBW010000735.1:0-40351 GCA_027405785.1 Ophiocordyceps robertsii
TTCAACTGCAGCCGAGCAGCAGCCCATGTACATACATACATACATGGCCTGGTAGGTACCTTAGGTAGATGCACGGCTGACAGGAGGAAAGGCAAAGAACTCTACGGATACCTACCTAGGTACCTACCTACCTACCTAGCGTCCGCGAGAACGGCATCTGTCAAGTGTTGTTTCCCGTACCGAGGCGCAAGGTGTCCTCATCGATTCGAATCACAGGCTCTCGGGGCAATTGTGCGTGGACATAGACATGGTCGAGTGTCGAGTGCGCGCACACATGCATACAGGTACATACGTGTACCGTAGTCAGTCCGCGCAAGCCAAAAAGGTTACGCCGGCCGGCGAGGCGCGTGCCTCTGCGACGCCCTGGTCATGGGCGCATCCGACTCGCCGGCGGCCAAAACCCATACTCTCCAGTCGGCATGCCATGGCATGCTCACCTCACACCCCCTCGGACCGCTGCATCCGTGGCCAGGAGTGGGATGGGATGCGCCCGGCGGCCAATGGCGGGCAACAGGGCCATCCGCCATGCGCCGCCCAAGTCGTGCACGGTACGTCGCATCAACAGAGGCATGCCAGCATAGGGTTGGTCTCGGGCCTACTGTATGTACAGTCAGGTCAGTCTGGACGCGGGATGCTCGGATCGATTGATGACAAGGACAATCAGACATGGGGGAAACTAGCGACAAGAGGCGGCGCTTGAGCGGTCCGTCTCCCAACCGGGTAGCCAAGGGACAGAAACAAAGGGCAACGTCATGTGCAGCAAGTCGTCGTGCCTCAGCCTCAGCGCGTAAAAGTCAAAGCGAGCATGCACTGTCCGGTAGGTACTGTAGGTACGCTGCCAAACCCGTTGGTACATGTGGACACTTGTCTGTATGTACGGATACATATGAGTGCACACGCACACGCACACACACACACACATGCACACACACAAACACACACACACAAACACACACACGCAGCCGACCACCCACCTATGTATGCACCTACCTACCTGGTTGGTCGCCCACGATCGAGGCATGGGCCTCGTTCCTCGGGGCGCGTGCTGCCGTGATCCTTTCTGATGATGACGGATGCGTGATACCACGGGAGTGGGGGATGGCGTCTTGGAGCGAAACAGCTCCGAGGGATTGGGTTTCGGCGGCTGCGACGGGTAAACGCCAAGAGAGCGAGACTCTCACCACCAACTGTAAAGCACATGCATTGTATGTACAGTATGTACATACATGCATGCTCGCAACAGGCAGTGACGCGCCAGTGACAGCCGCCGCCGCCGCCGCCGCCGCCGCCAAAGGACATGATCCGAAAGTTGTTGCTGCTGCCGCCTTCGGGATGTCGGGGGTCATGCCAGCGCCATCCGGCGACGACTGCGGCATCCTGTGGGAGAGCATCCATCCATCCCTCCCTGCTCCTCCCCTGGTACCTACTGTACGTGCTGTATTCATTCGCATGTACAGTACCTACGATACGGAGTACCTACCCAAGGCAGGTACCTACGCTCGGCAAGCGTTTGTACCGGGAACCCACACTGCACAATGTAAACCGAGCAGAGTGTCATGGATCTCCCCTCACCCTCTCTCTCTCTGTCTGCATGCTGCTGACGAGAGCTGGGCCTAAACGTCGGATAAACGGAGCCGCCCAAACCCTGTGTGGCATGCGAGGAAGGAAAGAAAGAAGGAAGGAAAGGATGAAAGAAACAGGCGCATGCAGCACGTCCATGTGCTGCGCTCTGTCCTGGCCATCGGAAAGCAAAAGGAAGCAACCAAAGACAGCGAGCGTCCTTTGTCGTACGCGTGGCTTCGCCCTCGAAAGACCAATGCAACATCCATCATGTTCCCCCTACCCACCCCCCTCCTCCCGCACGAAACGTCGTTGCTTGGAACGCACCCCGGCAAAAGAGAGGCATCCAAAGCATGTACATACAACACTCTCTTGGGGAAAAGACGGAGGTGGCGTGACCAATGTCTCTGCTCTGCTCTGCGCGAGAAGGAAACCACTATGCTGCTTGGTCACGCCCTTGGTGGGCGGACAATGACTAGCCGTGCTCAAACCACGTAGGCCGGCTTCATCGCCACGCGCCATGTACAACGCGGAGCATGTTGCATCTTCCTTTTTGACCTTGTTGATGGACGAGGGGGCCAAAGGGCAGAGAATTGCTTGCCTCTGCCGGTGACTCTCCTTTTGCTGCTGCCCTGTCTCCATCATCCGCAACCTCGGCGGCAACAACAGAGCATCAGCGGGAGAGACTTCATGTTTGGGCCCGTCGAGAAAGGCGCCTAAACCATAACATGCATGCACACACAGAAGCCGAGGGTGCCGCTAGGCGTCTGACGCCGAGCATGTATCTTCGCTGATGCGCATCGGCGTGTATCATGACAAGAACGAGTCTCCTCAAGTGGAACAGGTCTGCTTGTCATGGAGCGCCGCTCGCCTGCCCACACCACGGCCCCCCTCTCTGACATTACAACTAACACGTTGCGAACCGTGCCAGGCAAAGCCTGTTGTCTTACGTGACGGCGGGCGCTGGTCGGGCAACCGAGCGTCACGTCCACGACACTGATGATGGAAGGGGAAGGGGGGGGCGCGAGGAAAAAGAAAAAGGGCCTTTCATGCGCTGTCAGTCCCCTTCACGACAGGACATGGCGTCCATCCATGCCGGCCCGGGTGGGGAGAAGAGTGGAGATTGGTGAATGACGGCCATGATGGCGCTTGGTGGCGCTAGTGCCAGAGTCGTCGCTTCGAGGCCAGCAGCCGCGAGGGGGTGCAAGGAAAAGCCGACGTTGCATGGAGAATACAGAGTAGCTAATGCCTAATGCGCGCACACATGGCTGGAAACGGAGCGCCAAAGGACCGCCCGTGCGGCTCGAAATGACCCTCTGCTTCATGTTGGCTGGCTTGCCGAGTCGAGCCGGTTTCCAGGCAATGATGGGAAAAGGAGAGTACAGTATGTACAGAGTAGCTTACTAGATACCCACCTTGGCTCTACCGAGAAATAGCTCACAGCAGGGACATTAGCTTACCAAATAAGTAAGCAGTTGCCGGTCTGTCTGTCATCAGGTCAGGTCAGTGGGAGAGGGTGAGTCCACAATTTTCCTGCCTCTCTTCCCTCCTCACCACCACCAACCCGGCGAGTTCTGCGCCTGCCAGCATCCGAGATGTCGTCAACCAACAACAGACGCAGCACGCACCCCTGCATCGGCCGGCACAAGCACCAGATCCTGACGCCCAAGTTGCCATGCCAAAGCACATGCGTACGAATCTGAGTACATGTTCGCGTCTGCCCCCAACCCAAGTCTTATGGATACCTGCTGCTTGTCTGAAGCGACTAATAACTCGCCAATAATGCAGTCGTCGTCAGATATGCCACCTTGGCGGCGCCGCCCTTGATTCGACGGCTAACAAGGAAAAAGCTAGAATCGTACATACATATGCGGTCAGAGTCCGGGCAATGACCAGCTTGCAGGCCTGCGAGCAACGCCGCAGTTGGTTAGTCGGCGACGGGGCTGACGGGTTGAATAGGGCCTGGTTGGGGAGGCTGCCACAAGAAATGCAAATTCACGGACGCCTGGCCCTACTCTGCAACTGCTCCGCAAATTGGCCTGTACCGATGTAGGGACCCCTGCCCACGCCGTACCTATCATCGACCCCAATGGCGTCTACCTCTGACTCAAGTTCTCCGAGGTACTATTCGACCCGGCCAGACTCCACCTTGTTCGGCGTCTCGCCCTTCAGTCGCCCGTATCGGCATCGGCAACTCCCTGCAAAACAGCCATCTACCTCGTAGCCAAGTCAAAAAGGCAAGTCATGGCGATAATAGTCTTTGCATTTCGGGTGGGGGAGGGGGAGACAATTCCTCCTCCCTCCCTTGCCCCGGGCTTGCTGCCGCTCACTGCTCCATTCGGCCAGCGATCTTTGCCTTTTCATCCGATGCCTTGGGCGTATCAACAGGCCAGGCCGCAAAGGGGCGCCATCTTGGACCGTGCCGGCGGATGACGCTGCCCGCCATGAATCCTGGGTGGACACTGGTGTTGGGTCTCATCAGGCCAGCTCGTAAGCGCGCGAAGTGAATGTGTGCCGATTCTCACGATCCATTCTCCCGCCATGTGCTTCTTCACCAGCCGTGAACTCTCGGCTAATAAGTTCAAAGCGTCATCTGTCCTTGGCTGCCGACATGCATCCGGCCGCACCACCTGATGATGAATGTGGCGACGCTCGCTCACGCCCCCGAGTCTTTTTGTCGTCGGTTCGGCCGGGGCAAAATGCAGCGCCCCTTTTCAGCTCACGACCAAGGCCTACTGTACCTAGGAGGGCGCCAATCCGGGCGATACAAGACAAGTGCCTAGTGTCGGTAGTACTGTACAATTCCTCGTTGCCCAAGTATAACGGCCAGCTGTTTACGGTGCGTGCATTGTACATACATACAGTACATACATGCGTCGAGAGAGGGTGTGCAAGTCGGGGCACTTGCTCCCTGCTCGCTCCATTCGCCTTTGTTTCTTTTGCGGTTTGATTCCCGGATCCTTGACAGCGTCTATTTTCGGCCTGTATCATCGGCATCAGGCCCTCGGAATGGCGCAAGCAGCACAAGACATGGAGGAATGGTTGTTGGCGGACGAGCCATCACTCTACACATATTCGTACATACAGTAGGTACATACAGAGTGACGCTGGGCATTGTACAAAGCGCCCACGTATCATGTGTATGCATCCATGACCATGTACATACAACATGGACGCTGGATTCGTACAGTGCAACAAGACGGCGCACAGGAACGGAGGATGCCAGAGATGTAGTCAAATGTGATGAAAAAGTTGCACCATGCATGCTTTGTGCCGCGAGTGATATGGACATGGGCAAGGAACGAGAATGGATATCGCTCACGGGGTTGGATCCCGTAATAAAAACGACCAAGGAAAAGTTTGCCTGCCATTCGATTGCGTGCAGTCGGCTCGAACTCGACTTTGCTCGCGCATCCACTGGCAGCCGCCGCCGGAGCCAACACGGAGCAGGCTCAAGTCCCGAAGAGGAAAGCGAACGGAGGCGGCGGCGGGGCCACGGCCAGGAAGCGCAGGGCGACGGAGGTTGCCAGCATGAGGCAGCTGAGGTGGGATGTGCAGGCAGTGCAGCCAAGTGCAAGCAGAAAGCAGCCTAGGCAGCCCCAGGCAGTGCAGTTCAAGTCTCGGCCCGTAACCTACTGTATGTACATACGTAAGTTACTCTATGTACTGTACGAATACTGTACTCTGCTTGCCTGCCGTATCCGTATACATACCACGGTACTAGGAACTCTCCCGTACACAGAAGAGAGTGTATCCTTTTGCCGCGAGACGCCTGCGCTATACACGACCCAGTAACGGGCCAGTCGGCCTTATTTTCAAGGCATTAATGTACCCGCTTCGCTCTGGTCCTTGCCATCAACCCCCTCGCACGCCCACGGTCTGGGCAGGTATTGCCGGGTTGCCCATCCACGTACTGTACGTCGACGCGGTACTTTAATGTACTTTAATCAGGGCCAGATCCGTCCGGTCCCGCTCCAAGGCGCAGCGCCGCGAGGATGAGGGAGATAGATGCAAATCCGAAGGGAAGCGTGAGACTAGGGAGCGACGACTGGAGCGCTGAGTGGACGGCCGACTGTGCGTGCGTCGCGGACCTTGTATCGGGTACAAGCATATGGTACATACGTCGGTGTGCGAGGGCCGGCGCCGTTATTCTTGGTAAATGTGCCTGGCAATGCACTTGCAAGGCCTTGCCCGGTACCGACGGGCTGCAGGGGCATTTGAGGAGGAAGAAAGGGGCAGGGGGAGGGGGGGGGAGGGGTGCGGGGAGACTTGATTGGCTGAATCTCGTCACAGAGTCGCTCCGACGACGTATCGGATACTTGGGAACGAATGGATCCGAGGCACGCTCTCGTCGCCGACGGCCACGGCAAAACTCAAATCAAAGGGAGGAAGCCTCATTCATCGTCAAGCCCCAGCACCAGGCTATAACATGAAGGACGCTAATCTTGCTGTGCCGTGCGAGGCCCAATTTGCCTAAGCCAGGGCCGCCCGGCAGCTGGCCAAGCAAGCAAACGGCTGGGCTTGGTTTGCCAGGTGTCAGCCGCGTCTTCCAACTAGCACATGTTACATGTTGCCAAAGGAAGGACTGTGAGGCTTCGCGGTAGCTTTTTGCTTGTGCCAGGCAGGATGGCCCCATAGCAGCCCGGTCGCTCTGCAGGGCGCACACGCTGACAAGTAACACGCTGCGAAGAACGGGCGTATGTACATAGGTACCTATGCACTGTACCTTGGTACTTACCCACCTGAGGTACCTTTGCGTGCCCGTCTTACGGTCGAGGCGGACAAGCGGTACCCGGTACTACTCGCCTTGGGACATTGCACTTGCTGAGGGATGAGGATTGACTGGTGGCAACTAAAAATACCGCTGGTCGAGGCTCTTGCTGCTCGCTCCGTTACAGGCAAGTACATGTGTACATAGAAATCGATGTAGGTACTAGCGGCAGGCTGGGTCCAGCATGGAACGCCCTTTGTACGGAGTACAGGCCTCCAAGACTTGCATCTCCGCCCGCTGCAAGAAGAGCACGTTACCTGCCTGGCCTGGCACGGAGCACCAGGCCCAGGACTGCTAATAAAGGGAGACGGGCTGGCTGGCCTGTTGGTGTGGGATTTCTGGTACGCCCCGCGCGCCGCCGCCCCGGACGCAAGGGTACCCACTACTGGTAGGAGTACCCAGGTGGGGTTCCTGAGTAGGTAGGTAGGTTCCTGGGCAGGTAGGTCCCTGGGTCGGTAGGTACCCAGGCACCTTTGGGTACGAGCTGTCCCGCAAAGTCGAGGCCTGCTTCTGAGTGGCAGGTGGCTGTTCACACGTCCTCGAGCACGGGGACCGGATACCCGCTACGCTACCCTGACGCGGAGGCGTGTACTGGGAAATACCTTTCATGTGCGAGCTCGCCTGCCTTTGAAGCAGGCCTGGCGGGGTCTCGACGGCCTGAGCATGCAGGCGCCAATGTACCGGCAAGTCCCCGTCGAGATGGGCCAGCCAGATAGGTAGCTGTGGCGGTCGCAGGGGGCGGCGTCGGGTGCCTCCCTCCTGCCTAGGTCTGTTGCATGGCTCGCTCGCACCTGCCCGCCTCTACCTCGTTCCCTGGTGCTGCCTGGACGGCAAGGAAGGTACCCTGCTGGGCCCTGCCGGGGCCGCTGGGGTGGTTTTGCTTGTGTGCTCCATTCGAGTGTGTGGTGTGTGTGGTGTGTGGTGTGTCGTGGGTGGTGGTGGTGACGATGGGGGGTGCTGGGGGGGGTGCTTGGGGTGCTTGGGGTGCTGCTGGGGGGGTGCTGTGCTGGGTGTGCGTGCGAGCCGTGTGTGTGCCAGCGAATGTCTGAGAGAGAAACGGCGTTCCGCCAACGGGGAGCCACCTCGTCTCCAGAACGACCAGTCGTCCACGACATGGAACTGACTCTCGTCGCCTCTTGGACTGACGAGTGCTAGCACCTCGATGGCCCTGGCCCGACCCTCCCCAGCATCCTGCCGCAGCCAATTGACCCTCGGGCAACAGAAGCATAAACACTGTGGGCGCACCCAGCGCTCCTCTCCTCGTCCGGGGCTCCATCCAGCCAACCAGAGGTCATTTGAACCTTGAAATCCTCCCTCATTCCCGCCGAGACCGTCTCTCCCTCTCTGCCCTCGCTCATATCAGCCGAACCGGTCTGTTTGTGTGCACTCGACATCCTCGGTCATGGATCTGGCCCGAAACGCTTGACGTCCTCCAAACGACGACCGCATGCCGCCATCTCACTCCTCCTTTCCTGCCGCGAGGGGGGATATATTGTCTGCCTCGCCTGCAACCCCCATTGCATCTACATGCCCACCCGTCCTTCGACCCCCTCTTGATGGCCTGCTCTCTTGTCTGTTCTGAACCAACCTTGTACTCGAGCCTGTGCCGGCCTCGATTCTCTTCCATCTAGTTGCCAGGCTGCAAGACAAGACAACACAGGACAGTGCAACACGGCATTCATCCCAGCCTGCTGTCAACCCTCCACCGCCCTCGAGTTTCCCTCAGCTCTTCGTCACGGAGACAACTCGACCGACTCCTGAATCGATTCGTCCGCCGTTTCTTCTCTCCATGTCAGTTGGCATCCCGTGTCCGGCCTCGCTTCTTCCTCCTCGGCCGCCCCATTACTCCAGGCGCCCGAGAGCGTTTCTGCCTCAAAGCTGCATCGCGCCGCCAAAGCCTCGCTTTCTGGCCAACGACGCTGCGTGTGTGGGAAGCGGGCTGAGAACACCGCCTGCCGACGACATGAGCACTGCCTACCATCCGGCCATGCCTGCTTACGACGGCCATGCCATCCACAGCTATTCCTCGTCGGCCATGGCCCACGTTGGCCGGTCGAGGGCTCTAATGGACGAGGCGAGGAGTTCGCAGCACTATCGTGGGTCCTCTCAGCAAATGCAGCCCGTCCCGGCCTTCCAGGCGAGAAACGGCTCCTTTACGACTCCGTTGCATGATGCGACTCCCCGTCGTTCTACCCGCCCCTCTACACCCACCTCGGAGCTGGTCATGACCGCCAAGAAAGACAGCGATGCATTGCGTAACGGCTCCGAAACGCTTATCTATCACAGCCTCCAAATACCGAGGTGTATCAGTCCCGACGGGGGTAATCTTTCCGACTTTGCCGCCCATGTGAGCCGGACAGCCCAGTTTCCCCTGTCCAGAGATATCTTGCTAACGTCCCGGTCCGGCAGATGACGTGTCTCTTCTGGTTCGACGCTGCGGACAACCTGAAAAAGGCCGAGACGATTCGATCGAGACCTCTGAATGCCCCCATCCCTCGACTGCCTAACCTGGCCAAGCCCTGGGACCAGTTCCGCAAATGGGTTCACAACGTTCTCTCGACGACGCAGGTGACACAAAACGTCATATTCCTGGCCCTGCTGTTCATCTATCGTCTCAAAATGTCGACGCCGCAAATCAAGGGGCGGGCAGGCAGCGAATATCGCCTGCTCACTGTCGCGTTGATGCTCGGCAACAAATGTGAGCATGACACTGCTCCGCCGGCGGCGTGACTGGGGCGAGGCTGACTTTACCCTTGACTCGCAGTCCTCGACGACAACACTTACACGAATAAGACGTGGGCCGAGGTGTCCTGCTTCGCTGTACAGGAGATTCACGTCATGGAAGTGGAGTTCTTGAGCAACATGCGGTACAACCTGTTGGCCTCCAAGGAAGAGTGGGAGGACTGGTTGGTCAAGCTGTCTTGCTTCTACGAGTACTACGAGCGAGCCCGCAAGCTCCCCGCGTCGCCGATACGCCACCCTTCCCCGACGAACAATGTCTTCAGCTCGCCCATTCCATCACCCACGGCAACGGCGCTCCCCGCGATCCCTGACATGGGCCCGTATACCCCTTCGGCCTTGTCGACATACTCGCCTTCTTCATGTACCTCGAAGACGTTGTCAGCCTATCACACGAACCCAACGTCTCCTCTGTCCGCGAAACCTTCGATCAGCCTCGCCGCAGCGCGGAAACGGAGTCCCGAGCAAGACTTGGCAGACCATCCGGCAAAGCGTCAGATTCTCTCAAGGGCTGGGCACGGGACTCCCGGCTCAGTCATGAATGCGAGATCGAACTGCCCCGTCGACACGGCAAGGCTGCCGGCACCCCAGCTTTCCATTGTCACCAACCAGGGCCGAAACCTCGCAGGCGCGTTTACGGCTGTCAACGGATACCCTCAAATGCCGGGTGCGAGCCAACACGTCGTTTCCCTCCCTCCGCTGCAACCGGGAATTCGCGCCATTTCTACCGTCTATCAATCAAACCCGGCAACCACCATGGCGCAGCAGCCTGCCATGGCGACTTCGGCGGGAACCCCCATGCCAACGACGCCGTTCCACATCGCTCCCTTGGCGGGCCACGCAACGATGAACTACGGCACCCCGACAAAACACCGCAGCCCGGGGAGCCTGGCGCCGTTTGGCTCTTCGCCCCTGGTAGATCACCTCGGCCCTGGCTCAGTGGGCGTCCACACGCCCATTCCTCACACGCCCATGTCCAACTCACCGAGTGTCTATCTGCAGCAGCGGGCCAGCCCCTATAAGCCGATTCGGCACGTCAACACTCTGCTCTACCCCCCTCCCTCGGCTTCTCTGGACCAGTATCACCTGTCGGTGCCGGTGCAGCCGAACCAGATGCATTATCAACCTTTGGGACGACGACACGACGTACGAACGGGCGTTGTGCCCGAGTTTCTGCTCTACAACCGGGGCCAGCAGCACCTGGCCTCGCAAGGCGGCCACCAGGGACACTACCCCTCCTAGGAGTGGCGGCGGTGCTCACCTTTTGCTTGGCAAGCGAGTATGTACCGCAAGGCTCGCCGGCCCCTGGTCGCACACAGCCACGGCCCCTGGGGCCACTGAGCCGCTCCCGTTTTAATTCCGAACCAGATCGACCCGGCTGTGTTCACTGTGTTATTTATTACCGTTTCCATTCACATCCTTTTGCGAGTTTTTAGACACTGCATGGCACAGCAAGGCGTGTATTATGGCGTTGGTTAGGGAAGGCAGTGGCCCCCCTTTTTTTCTCTTGTTGCCTGCCCAGTCTCTTTTCTTCGCAGTCACATAGGGTTTTTCCTCCTTTAACGCTGGCCGCGAAGGACAGTTGACGAGGCCGCGATGTTTCGACCAGATGCATGAATCGGGCGTTTGTTTCTATTACGATTGTCTAGTGTCAAGAGCAGTCAGGGTGCACGGGACTGGGTGGACTGGAACACGGACCTCGAGCAGGGACATGACGCAATGTCGCGTCCGTCCTATAGGGAGGCGTAAACAGAGCATAGGGGGCTGGTTATGCCAAGTAGATAGGACTGGGAGGATGCCAGGGACCATGACAGGTAGATTCGACCGTCAGCAATGACAGGCGTGGTTGACCAAATACATGGAAGCTGTGGACCTGGCAGCCGCCATGATTGACTCGTCGGTGACAATACGCGGCCTCGACTGTTTGGGCAGGCGAGGAGCAACGAGGCGAGGAGGTTCAGGTTGTACTGGCTTCGCGTCTTGGCACGTGGCGCCGTCGACGACTTGGATGAATGTGCGGTGCGTAGGGAGCGTGGGCGGCACGGTGGGTGCTACGTAAGTGAGCTGTGATTCAGCCGAGTCGGGGTCATACAGCAGGCTGTCTGTCTGTTGATGAGTCCGTCTGGTGCATGCAGTACGAGGCAAGCAGGCGAATGAGGATGAAATGGCGCGAGTTGACGAAGCACCGTCATGGACGGAAGAGGTGGCTGAAAGGGGTTGCATCTCGGGAGGGCATGGTGTGCTCTATGCGCCCGCCACACTTGATGTCTGCCTCTATTGGCCCGAGTCTACAGATAGCTGCGAGATATTGGTTATTGGTTTTGAATGGTGGCCCCCCTTTCGAGTAGCTGCCGGGCAGGCAGGCAGGTAGGTAGGTTGGTAGGTGTAGGCAGGTTATGTGGGGATGAGGGCGGGTGCTCAAGAGACGGGTGCCGGTTGGTACGAGGGACCACCAGATGGAGGTGATTCCCCGAGGTGGCTGGGCTGGCTGGCTGGCTGGTGCGGGTGTTGTGGGAGGTCGGCACGCTTCGCGGTCGCGCAAGTGCAACACGACATGGAGGAGGAGGAGAGAGGGAGAAGAAGAGAAGGGGGGGGGGGTGAGTGGGAGAGTGAGAGTGAGAATGAGAGTGAGAGTAAGAGTAAGAGTAAGAGTAAGAGTGAGAGTGAGAGTAAGGGTGAGAGTGAGAATGAAAGTGAGAGTGAGTGAGGTCTAGGGCGGGGCCCCCGTGTCAGGCCTCTCGCTGTCCGAGGCAACGGCTAGTACGAATGGGGCAAGGCCACAACGCTCCGTACCGGCTGCTCCAACGCTGTAGCGACTTGGCCATGCTTGGACGCAGTCGGCAAACCACGCACGCCTCGAAACTCGTCAGTCAGTCGACAAGAATTGATCGCTTGTCGCGACGACGACAACGACGACAACGACGACGACGGTCTCGGCTGGCTTCGCGCACGCCTTTGCCCGACTCGGCACAGCGAGGCCCTGACGTGTCCTCAGCCTCATCATCCATTTCCCCCGCCCTTGTGGCCTTTCCCCTATTATTCCACCGGAACATTGCGTCAAGGGTCGAGGATTCCCCCGTCGCCATCGGCGCATCGAGCCTCCAACTACCAGCCTCTGGGCTCGCGCACCGAGACATCCAGGAGAGGCCTACAGAGTCCCAGCCCAGCGTGCATTCCTGGGGGGGGGGAATGCTCGACGCATAGTCGACCAACATTTCGCCCATCACCGAATTCCTCGTCGTGACACCCCCTAGCTACTGCGCAGCGACTCGCCTGCGGCCGCGCTGCTTTAACCCCTGGCTCGGACGGCTTTGAATCCGACGGCTACGTTTTCGGGGACCAACAACGACGGCGACGACGACGGATCGAACAAGACCGGCCGACGACGACGAGCGGCCGAGATAGCCCAGGCCATCGTCGCCATGTCGGGCTTTGGCGACTTCAGATACATTTGCGAGAACGCGCCCCTGCCGCTCTGTGCCAATGTCGGCCCCGTCCTGTCGGCCTCGGGCCGCGTGGGCATCGAGCCAGACTGCTACGCGCGCAACATCGAGCTGGCCAACACAATCATCTTCGAGGGCGCCGCGTCTGCCATGCACATTGCGGCCCTCGTCATGACCGTCGTCATGATTCTCCACGTTCGTAGCAAGTTCACGGCCGTGGGCCGCAAGGAGATCCTCACCTTCTTCTACTTTTACATGTTGACCACGTTTGTCTCTCTCGTCGTCGACGCAGGCGCCGTGCCGCCGGGCAGCGGGCCCTATCCCTACTTTGTCAGCATTCAAAACGGCTTCAGCAGCGCCCTCATGACGTGCCTGCTCATCAACGGCTTCGTCGGTTTCCAGCTGTACGAGGACGGCACCCCGCTGTCCGTCTGGCTGCTGCGGCTGTGCTCCCTCGCCGCCTTCGCCATCACCTTTCTCGTCTCGCTCGCCACGTTCAAGGGCTGGGCCGGTCTTGGCCCGACCAAGACGGTGGGGCTGTTTGTCGTCCTGTACCTGCTCAACGCCATCCAGCTCTTCATCTACGTCGGCATGCAGATCCTGCTGGTGACGAGGACCCTGCACGACCGATGGCCGCTGGGCGACATTGCCTTTGGCATCTTCTTCTTCGTTGCCGGCCAGGTCATCCTGTACGCCTTTAGTGCCAGCATCTGCACCGCCGTGAGCCACTATCTCGACGGCCTCTTCTTTGCGACCGTGTGCAACCTGCTTGCCGTCATGATGGTGTACAAGGTGAGTGGCCCAGCCTCGCCCGTGTGGAAGCAAGTGTTAACCTCGGGCCGCACGCAGTACTGGGACTCGATTACGAGAGAGGACCTCGAGTTCTCGGTGGGCACGAGGATGAACAACTGGGAGGTCAAGGAGCTGCTGCCCGACGACGAGCGGCGAGCGACGGTGTACGCCGACGACCCGTACGGGCACTCGAGCGCTTACGACGTGCCATATCCGACGACGGCACAGCGGTACTCGGTTAAGTACTGAAGCACGGTCAGAATTTGCGTTGTGGATTTAATTTTATTATTGGCTCGACCGAGCATTGTCGTCGGGCGTCGTCTAGTGGATACTCTTACTGTCGGTCGGGGCAATCGGGGCTTGGCGGGCAAGGCCCCATGCATCGAGGCTGTCGAACAATGACATGGGTCGTGATGCGGCGGCCGGGGTAAGGGGAGGCCGGGGCGGAAGCAGGCGCGGGGAAAGGCGGTGGTGAATGCTACCGGGGGAGGAGGCAGCTGGACGATATTACGGCTGTCACGTCACGTCGTATCGGCAAGAAAGGTGCCTGGCCTTGGTTGGTGCTATCATTCATGTAGGTGAGGTCAGGTGAAGGGAGGGACCAAGCGGTGGGGAAGGCCGTCTATGCGAGCGCGGTAATAGCTATCCAGCGTCGGGGTGACAGACTCTTTCCATTGGCAGCCTACCTATGCAGACGGGCACAAGTCGTGTCAGTGACATGACGGCCGTTTCGAGTTGCGTCACCCGCCAGCCCCTTTGCTTCGGCGGCCAATGGCGAGTTGGCGCCTATTGCCGCACGTGGGCGGAGAAGGACGGAAATGTGCTCAGCGCTAAGGGCCATAGTACGCGCAAACACAGTTGAGCTACCCTGGACTAGGTCGTGTCTCGACCAAGCACGGCAGCCTGCAGCCCAGAGGCAACCGGATATATTGTCCGCGCCGCCTAGTGCGTGACGACGAGGGGGGGGGGGGAGACCGGAAAATGAGGCGGCGTGTTTGTGTGCTGTACCTTGTTTCTGCGCAAGGTGCATTGAAACTTGGGCCGGCGCCTTCATGCCCGCCACCGCCTTTTGGATCATCGAGCGAGTAATCCTCAGCGAGGCCCGACGAGCTGGTTCGGCCGCCCGCGGCGTGGTTATAAATCATACGTCTTTTCGGGCAGAGCATAGCATGGGGGGCAGGGGGGTTGGGTGGGGGGGGGGGAGTGTGGCGAATAAACAACGGACTGCTGCCTACCTGGTGCGGGAGGGTCCATGGATGGGAAGGGAAGGCCGGGCGCGAAACTAATAATAATAATTGAGCCGGATGGATACGAACGGATATGCATGAGAAGACGACGTGGCATAAACCGGGATGCGGTGACGGATGGACACAGCGTGTCGGAGAGAGATAGAGATAAGGAATCAAGAAAAGGTGGGGGGAGGGGGGGATGGCTTGAAACATGGGTAACACCAGCCTCGGAGAAACTGGAAGGAATAAAAAAAGAGAGGCATAGTAAGCACATGCTTGACCGTGGTTACAAGTTGGGCCGGCTGGGCGACGGAAGGAATCAGGAGCGAGTCGTGCTCGTTCTATGAATAATAATCCGGCCCATGGGCATGCATGCTCGGGACCGGAGCGGGAGGAGGGAGGTGTGGGAGAAACAAGGAGGAGTATGTAAGAGGCAGCGGCGATAGTAGGAAAGGAATAAGTTCGAGGCTTGACTATGTAGGTATGTAGCGTATGCAGTTGGGCAAAGAGGAAAGTGGAACAATGGCAGGGATCGCCAGTGCCAGGAGCAGGCCCACACTGTAGACTTGAAGCAGCATTGCACTACGCATCCGGGGGGGGGGGGTTAAAACGAGCGAGGGAGGCTTGGTCCGAAGAAAAAAAAAGAGTCTTGACTAGATGAGGAATGCTCCGCCGAGACGCCGTCATTTCTGACTATGCGCCGACGCACACACTCAAGCTTGCAAAGCAGACTAGGTACAGGTACACCTCGCTATAGTGAATAGACCGGGTCAGAGCACATGCATGCTATTGGTACCACCTACCTCTTGACAGGGGGGGGGGAGGAGTATACCAGAGACGGGGTGAAGAATGAATTGCTCTCTACACAAGTACCCTGCGTTCGCGCTGGCCAACACACATTACGTGGTATATGTACGAATACCTACCTACATATGTCCACATGGACAGTCGCACAGCATGTCGGTCCGGAAGTTGGCGAAGACGAGAGAGTGAGTGAGTGAGTGAGTTAGTGGCCCCCCCCCCCCTGGAGCAGGGCAGAGCAGAGTAGGGCAAAGCAGAGCCGAGTAGGCCAGAGCATAGCAAGCAGGGCAGAGCAGAGTCAAGCAGAAAGTTATTTGGCAGTGTGAGTGGAGCAGGCGGCTTAGACGGGCGGGCGTTTAGACTCGTGGCTTTAAGCCTTACGAGTCTAGGTAGTTTCCCGACATGGGCAAAGGGCGAGTCCTATCCATTTTACCTCTGACAGGGCTTTGGCTCTCCGGCGCATCCCTTGGCATTTGTTGCTTTTGCAGCCAAAGTGTGTACATACAGGGACGTGCATGCAATGCAGCATGTATGTACATGTATGTGTATGTACAGTGAGGCACAGTGCGGAAACGGTACAGACAGATGGGAGGTCCTCCACTTACTGACACGCACACACGCACACACACTCACACGGGGTAAAAAGGACAGAGAAGCATGCGATTGATGTGTGCGGGCGCGTATTCGTACATTGCACACGCACGGGTTCAAATATAGCATGCGCCGGCGGAGTATATGCCTCAGACCTAATCCATACCGACCTATGTGTGTATCCGGGCTTGGCCTGCCATTTATGATGCGTAAGATGATTTATTTTATTTCTCCGCCGCTTGTGGGAAGATGCAAGCCGTAATTTCTCCCGACTAGGCGAGCTGTCACACACACACACCACACACTCTCTCTCTTCTCTCTCTTTCTCTCTCTCTCTCTCTCTCTCATTCTCCCTCTCCCCTCCCACACACGGCCCCCCCCCCCCCCCCCCATGGAGAAGCGCCTCTGCTTGTCCCTTTCACCCATGTACCTACACTACCTTCCCGAAGCCGCGAGCGTCAAGCGAGATTGATCAAGGGGCGCAGCGTCGCAGTCGGCGGACACATGTGTCTGCAGCACGTGAGCTGGACTCTAGTCGAGGCCACAGACTGAGTGCTGCGCCTCGCTCGCCAGCAGACGCGTAGTATATGCAGGCTAGCCATGTACATGAGTAACTGCGCTTTGTGCGATCCTGTAATATCAGCCAGCAGGACTAATCACCAGAGGTTGGGCGTTTGCTCATCTGCGGCGTGCAGGGGGGGGGGGGGGGGGGGGCCGGTCCTTCACTGCCAGCACGATGATCCGGCTCGAGACCAGCCAACCAACCAACCGCATGTATGTATTCGCGTGCATGTTATATCCATCATCTTCACACACATACCCCATGCTGTCGATGTCATGATTACATGTGTGTATCATCCAGCGTCTTTCAATCAAACGGGAACCCGGGGATGCGAAACCAGGCTAACCGGGGCGCCGCTGCTGCTGCTGGCCCTGTACATATGTACAGTACAGTACAGAGTACAGTACTGCTGGCTGGTGGTTCTGCTGCCTCATACGCCCACCCCCCCTCCTTTCTCGGCGGCCAGACTTTTTATTATTATTATTTTATACCTTAGGTCTAGTACATCCATTAGTCCCCTCGTGCATGCGTTATACATGAGGTAAAGTCGGGCGGTAAGTCGGAATGGATGCGTCTCCACGCTGCGGTCCGCATGTGTGCATGTGTCCGGGCTCAATCTCTAGCGACTATTCGTTTTATTACCTACCTGGGTTGCCAAAAGCCTCATGTCGGTTGGCTCACCAAGGCCGAGTCAAGTAGCATGGTGTCATGTACTAGTACAGAGAGTACTGTGCAGACTTTCATGGTCTGAAATGACAAGACACGGGTCCGCACATGTCCTTTTTCGTCCACTCGGGCCGAGATCGACACGGACAGATAGAACATGGCCCCTAGCTCGGGTCGGGCAGGTGCCTAAACCACGGCCGATTTCCTCGGCACCCTCGCTACCACTAACCCGCCAACTCCTCAGATGAGGCCAGAGAGACTGAGAGACTCGATACATGATAGGAGTTGCCCGAGGCGCCCACACACACCCGCCCACCCCCTTCCCTAACCTAAATGCCTTTTAGCTTATTACTTGTTCGGCGCCCCTCCCTTGCAAGGTTTCTGCCTGGTTTATCTTTTTTGCTTGATTCCAAGGGAAACGGGGGAGCTTGTTATACATTTCCGTGTCTTTGACTCGAGAAGTCACATAATCAGCAACCATCACCAGTACCTTGCCTGTCTGCTTTTCCAGCCCGCCACCGCCGCTCACTTTCCCCCTCTTTCATCTCCATCCCCCCCTACAGCGCCTGCTCTCTCTCTCTCCCTCCTTGCCTTTGCCTCTCTCTCTCTCTCTCCCTCTCTCTCTCTTTGGCGGCGCGCCCTATCCGATTTTTATTTTCTTTTAGTCATTGACGGCGCCACTCTTCCACCTCCCCCCGCCCTCTCTCTCTTCCTCTCTCACTCCTGACTCCCCATCACTTCTCCACCCCACGTCATGCGAGCCGTCGGTGGGCTGTCAAGATCCATCTTGCTACGAGGCAGCAACTAGTCGGCCCGCGAAACGCACAACAAGCTCAAGTATAAGGTAGCCAGCCCGGCGACACAGCAGGGTCGACCCTCGCCGAACTCAGTGTTGGCTGCTGCCTTGTGGCGTGTAATCGTCGTGCTCCTTCCACGCAGAAACACGCACACGCACACGCACACGCCCCCTCTTCCTCCTTATCTACAGTCGACAGCCTACAGTGCCTGCCTGCCTGCCTGCCTCCTACGAATCCCTACCCACGAATACCTACCTATCTTACCTACCTACCCTACCCACGAATAGGTAGGTAGGTACCTATCCCACGAGTACCTGCTGTACCTACCTAGGTACTTTCGCTTTTTTCCCGCCCCCCCATCACTGCACGCCCCCCCCCAACGGCGGTTGAAATAGGGCGACGACGACCGACAACTGCATTTACCGCCTGCAAGACTTCCAAAGACCAGCCCATGTCCGCTGCAGATTCACCATCGCCGTCGTCCTTTTAGCATCATTTCGGAGCAGCGCCCCCATCTCACCCATGTGTCGAGCCCATCCGGGACTTGCTGCCTCCAACACGTCTTTCTTTTGATCCCATCTCTCTCTCTCCCCCCCGCGAGGCCGAGCCAACCTCTTCGCCACCTAGCCCGTCCATCGCCAACCGGCACGACGAAGCGCGAGCACCTTCTCTCGGGTTGGCGACAGCGCCCCGGCCTGTTGACATTGTCAATTCATCCATCGCGAGCACCCCAAACGCCAACGCAGACGCTGCGTCGCTCCCTTGCAGCCATGGACGACGCGGCAGAGTGGAACGCCCTCCCGGCCGACGAACAGCGCTCCGTCTGGCACGAGACGGAGCACAACTTTTGGCAGAGCTTTGAGCACGAGCAAGAGACTCTGCGAGTTGCTGCCGAGGCCGACTATTCAAAGGCAACTCTGGACGTCAAGGTCGAGCTGGGGACCCTTTCTGGCAAGCGCACCCAGCTTGATGAGTTGCGAGACCGCCTTTCGAGGGAGCTGGCCTCGGTCGAGGAGGAGCTCGCCCGCATTGCCGAGGCTTGCGACGACAAGGCTACCAAGCTTGTCACCTTGGAGCAAGACTATCGCAAGAGCGAGCACGAGAGGCTCGAGTCGCGCGAGCGCGTCGTCAAGACCATGGAGGACTTTTTCCGCTTCAAGCGTGGCCATGGCCCCAGTCCCGAACTGAAGCCTAGCCGGGAACAACAGCTGGTCCGTGATGCCCTCGCCATGGGCGCCGCACCGCACCCGCCCTCCACGGACGAGCGCCCGATGCGCCATGCCCTCCCCATCAAGGGCTCGCGGCCCCCCAGCACTCCCTCGACCCCCACGTCGGTCGTGTCCAGGCCTGACGTGGCACAGCCACAGGACCGGCCCGCCGACGTGCTTGTCGACGTCGTCGACGCCGACGGCTGCGTCATTGGGCCCGTCAGGAGGATCGAGCCGTGGAACCAATGGGTCAAGGAGATCCAGGACATGCCCATCAAGCGCGCCGTCAAGATTCGGCGCGGCCGCAAGTTCAACCAGGACCACCTCGCCACTATTTACGACCGCTCCGAGGGCAAGGGCGTCAAGTTTGTGTCGAGCATGATCCAAGCTACGGGCGAGATCCAGGCTCAGCGGTGCCACTCGTGCGACAAGAACCAGGGCGCCTTTGACGACTGCATCATCCTCGGCGGCCCCCTGTTCCAGAAATGCGGAAACTGCGAGTGGAATCGCCAAGGCTGCCATATGCCCCTCGTTACCAAGTCAAACAACGCCGGCACGCCGGTCAAGGGCCGGCCTTTCAAGAAGCCGCTCGAGCTGGACGCACCGCCCGCCCTCTGCCACCCCGACCCCGAGGGCGCCGCCAGGGAGGCCCTCGTCCGGACCGCTGGCATCGCCAAGGCGGCCATGGATTCGGTACGAGCCCACCGGGACATGGACACGGTTGAGCTTGCTCCGCCGGCGCACAAGAGCCCCGGCGGACAGGAGCCGGTGCAGATGCCGACGCCCCAGGAGCCCAAGGAGCAGTCCTTTGCCAGTTCTGCATACACCGCCGCTCCCGCCTTCGCGTCCGTCAACGCCATCGCTCCCTTTGGCGGATTCACGCCGGCAAACGCCCGCAGCAGACCTCCGTCGCGAGACATCCCCACGCCCTCGGCCGCCTCGGCCGAGAGCTCCCCTCGACCCATGCCGCAGACAAGTTTGGAGCCGCTCGAGGAGATCACCCGAGACAACCTGGTGCTGAGGCACAACGGAGTCGTCTACACCTATCCCGAAATTGTGGAGGGCGTTCCGGTGGCCAAGATCGACCAGGGCCACCCGTACTGGGAGCTCGGCTGGCCCTGCATCAAGTCGTTGGTGGAGCCGCAACTCGAGTCGTGGCGGGAGAAGAATGCCGCCGCCCTGCAGGCCACGGCCAGGGGTGAAGGCGGCTCTGCCAAGTTCCAGACTGGCCGGCAGGTCAACCGAGGAGTCCGAATCCTCGAGTTCCTGGAAACCGGCGAGATCAGCCCGTATCAGCTCCTGTCGAAGCGATTCACCCACACGGGCAAGGGCGCCATCACCTCGTACGACACCCTCTTTCGCCTGTGCGAGTCTCTGTCGGAGCTGGCCAAGTATAACCTTAGGGTGACGCCCATCGAGTGGCTCCGCCACCGCCTTCACGAGATCATGCTGGAAAAGGGCCCCAACTTCAACGTCTCCAAGACGATCCACGACTTTTACCACGACCCTAAGCTCTCGGCACTGAGGGCCAAGAACGGCTACAAGAGCATTGGCCGGCCATCCGGGTACAAGACGGGCCAGAGCAACGGCACCCCACAGGGCTCCTCCAAGAAGCGCAAGGGCACGCATTCGCAGGCCAGCACCCCGCGCGAGACGCCGCCTGCCGGGCCCTCTCCCCTGACGGCGCTTGACGGCGAGCTATCGCCGACGTCGACGCGGAGATCGCTCGGGGAGCCCGACGCCCCTTTTGAAACGCGCCTGCACAAGCGCCCCAAGCATTACTCGCCCGCGCCCGCGCCCCTAGTCGTCCGTGAAGGCTCCGCCGGCGCCGAGTATTCCGAGACGGACTCTTGGAGCGGAGCCCCCCTGGCCAAGGAGGACTGGCGGCTCTACCAGGTCAAGACTAGATTGTTTACGAGCTCCACCGCGGTGACGCAGTATTGGAACTGGCAGGAAAGGGAGCGGCTCTTCGAGCACCAGGTTCTCAAGGACACGAATCCGGTTACCTGGGGAGTCCACAGGGAGCCCATCGACTTCTCCATCCGGCTCGACGACATTATCGAGGTGAGGTGGAACATCGACGCGCTACAGGTGCACCTGGTGATGAGCAAACATGGCGTGGCAAAGGCCAAGCAGGACGGCTTGCCCCGAGGAGACGTCATGGCTGCGTTCAAGCGGGAGCGAACCATTCGTCGATTTCTCGAGTTTTGTCGCGACAGGAAGCTCCGAACGGTCGAGGTGACTGCGTACGTTTTGCTCGCTTGTGCTTTCATCCGAAGTCACTGCTAACGGTCGTGACAGGGACGAGATGGATATTCGTTGGGGCGAGATGCAATCCGAACGGTTGCCCAACACGGATGAACAGGCTAGCGAGTCGCTGAAGGAATAGCTTTCCCGGCCAGAGTGAACCTTTACATCTTTTCGATGGACGAAGCACATTGTTTGCCGCTGAATCGACTTGGCGGGGCGCCGAGGTGTTGGAGAGTTGGCCGTTGCCGCATCCCACGAGCCACGTTGTTGTGAGGACAGAAGACGGCGTCACTTTTTTCGGGAGCGCATTCTCGGGAGGAGAAGCTCCATCTACATGGAAAAGGAGCCGCGAGGCGCATCGTGGTTCCTTCGGCCACTGTGGGCACTGGGATGGGGATTCATATACGAATACCGACGCCGACATTGGCACAGACGAGCCGGCCGGACGGACGGACGGGCACAGCACACACCGGCCCAGCCTCTTCGGGCAGCTTTTCGGTTTTGCCCAACGCGCGCTCGGCTATGCGGTACTTGGGGCGTTCTTCTCTTTCCTGTCTGTTTCCTCGGCGTCTCCCGCCCAGCTGCCGGTCACGCCTGTCTCGCCACCGGCAGTTTCTGTTCACTTTACATTGTTTTTTCTCTTCTTCATTTGGTCCGGGAGTTCTCCCTCTTTCCTTGTCTTTGACGGGCCGGGAAAAGACTGTCTTGATGTGGCCACGGCTGCTTTGTGCTCTCGGCGGAGCACAAGAAAAGTATACGGAGACGGAGTTTTTTTTTGGGCGTCTTTTTGTCATTACACCATGTCGCACACGCATACGCGTACGCATGCACGCACGATAGAGCAGAGCAGAGAGTGCTGGAGGGAGAGGGGGGGGGGGCCCAGGCGGACAGACTGGGGCTTCTCCTCTCGCCTTTGGGTCGCGAACACGGAACGAGATACCCCTTTGCGGTGGCGGGAGGACTTTGGCAGCAGGAGTGGGAATCGGTTACTCGGGGACTCGGGCGGGGCAGCGTGCATGACGGCCCCGACAGGGCGTCGCGAAGGCACTGCCCTCCTTGCTCGTCTAGTTTAATTGGACCACGCTGGCTTCACGGTTGCCTTGGACTCGTCATCTTGTTGTCGTGATTGTCCTCGTGATTGTGTGTGTTGTTCGCCTTGGAATAATGGCCTTGCCTGCCTCGGGGCAACGCGCCGCTGGCTCATTGTGCCCGCCTCGCCATCAAGACGGGGCGCGTCTCCCACTCAACCGCCCAAGTCGCCCGCTCGCCGAGTTCAAGGTCCCCCACGTATGCGTCGTCCACGTTCCATGCGCGCGGGTGGGACGTCTCTGCTCCCGTCGAGTCGCCCTGCGTCGCCCACGCTCGCCCCCGGCCCCCGAACCCCCCCCCCTGACAATGTATCCAAACAAAAGCAGACAAGCAAAGCCAGCACTGGCGGCGCCGTGGCAAACGCGACAAAGCGAGGGCCACGCGGGAGGAGGCATCGGCGGCAGCCACGGCCCTCGGCCCCGTATC
The DNA here is from genome assembly GCA_027405785.1 of Ophiocordyceps robertsii. Classification (NCBI taxonomy): domain Eukaryota; kingdom Fungi; phylum Ascomycota; class Sordariomycetes; order Hypocreales; family Ophiocordycipitaceae; genus Ophiocordyceps; species Ophiocordyceps robertsii. The sequence goes on from JAPEBW010000735.1 coordinate 22,925, forward strand.
CCGGCTCTAGTTCCGCACAGCCGTCACCGTTTCCGAAGCGCCCTGCCGGAGTAGACGCCGACGCCGACCTGAGAAACAGCAGCAGCAGCAGCGGTGGCGGCAGCCCGTGCCGCCGTGCTGTCGGCGCAGCCTGCGTCCCCGCCCGCCACCATCATCATCTTGCTCACCAGCGCCGCCTTGCTCTCGAGCACCTGCGGGTCGCGATACTCAAGCTGCGTCGCCGGCGGCGGGGGCGGGGTCCTCGCCGCCGACTGCCCGTCCTCTGCCGCCGCGGCGTCGTCGTCGCAGGCCCCGCCCGTCGCCACCGAGCGGAGGCTCTCGGGCGCGGGCCTCGCCGTGTCGGCGCTGGCCGCGCTGCTGGCATTGGACGCATTGCTGATGGCGCGCCCAAAGACTTGCCGCCGCCGGGGGCGCCCCGCCGCCGCCTGCGACTCGCGACCGTTGGCATCCGTCGTTGTCGAGTGGATCAGGCTGCTGAGCCTCGACGAGAGCACCTGCCGCTCCGCCTCCCTGGCCTGTTTCCGCGCCGCCTCGTCGGCCTTGCGCTTGGCTTCCTCCACCTCCACCTCCGCTCTTCTGCCTTCCCCGGGGGCGTTCGGCGGCGGCGCCGAGGGCCCCCGAGCCGAGCCGGCTGTTTTCTCGGCGAGGGACCGGGGCCACGGTTCGGATCGAGTTCTTGTAGGCCCCATGGCTTGTTTAGGGGGCGAGGGCGACCTGTTGAGCCGCGCTAAAGATAGCTCGCCCAGAGGAGCCTCCGAGTCCCTGGCAAACGTGTCTGCGGCATGTGTTCTGGCCGTCATAAAGTCTGCCGACGTGGTAGAGTCCTCCTGGGGGGCTGCCCGAGAAGCCCTCCTGCGGCCGCCCTTGTCTGGCGAGTCGTGGTCAAAGGCAGTGGCATCGAGCCCGGCCTCAGCCGGTGGCCTCGCCTTGCCTGGCCGAGGGATCGCCAATGCTGGCTCCGACTGTCTCTGTTGCTGGAGCCTGCCTGACCCCTTCTCTTCCTCTCCGCCCGGTTGTCCCTGGGACGTGTATCGCTTCCGAATTTCTGGGAAAATGTAGCCGTCAAAGGGCACGTTGAAGCCCGTGGAGATGCACTCCCAAAGCCAGTCGGCCGAAACGACAGGCACTCCCCACTCCAGGGCATATCGCAGCTTCTCCTTGCGCATTGCCTGCAGGGACTTGCAGACGACCACACTGGTCGAGCGTCTAAACTCCTCATCAAACTTGGCTCCCAGCTGGGCCACGCTCCGCGCCATCTGGCTCAGCTCAAGCCCGGTGAACGCCGCGCTGCACACTGTGAGGTCCGAGAGCCCGCGTATCGGGAACAGTGGAAAAGGCCGGCCGAGGACGTGTTCGCTGGCGGGGGAGAAGCGCTTGTTGTGCATGCATCGCTCAATGTAGAATTCGGTGACGATGTGGACGTCGTCATTCGATATGCGTGGGTGTGTATCGGGCTGAGAGCTCTGGGGAACTATGAGAAATCGGTGTAGGGGGTCTCTGCCCATCGAGCTGAAGGCGGCCGCTTCCAGGGTCGGGGCCACAGTACCACAGAGCGTAACGACAGTCTCCTCGAGGACCTTTCGACGTTGGAGGTCAAATCCATGGACGGCAAAGACGCAATTGGAAAAGACGCCGTCCTCGTCTTGTCTTTGGATGGGCTCTGGTAACGGGGCATCCTGCGCTGGCGCCTCTGTCAGTTGTCCTTTGTTGAAGGAATAGTCGCGTGAAGTCGATCGCCCCAGTATATCGCCCCAGAGATTGTTCCTTTGCGAGCTCAGCTTCATGCTTGCCGTCTTCCGGAGCTTCCTGACCCCATCGTCGGGCCCGTTTGCCACGGCCGAACGCGATCTTTTGCCGAGAGAGGTCCGCCTTGGATCCTTCTTCACCCACGCCCCAATCCCTTGTTGTTCGGGCGGCAGCATGGGGTCAAACTTGGCCTCTTCCAAGATCATGCCGCGTTCCACACTCTGGTACAGCCAGTCGAGCGTGACCGTGTATATGTTCCAAGATTTGGCGGCCGTGAACTTTTTGCCCTCGGGCTTGCTGACAATGAGGTGGGTGCACTTTCGCGTCAGGTCGCCCGTGTATCGTCCGCCGTTGGATGTGATGTTGTCGGCAATCTCGTCTCGCTGGTCGCCGAATCCCGTCAGACATATCAGCAGCGACTGTCGCGCAGCAGGCTGGTCGGCCGGCGAGGGTGTTTCGGCGCCGCACTTTTCCAAGGGCTTCAGCTGGTGTTTTCTCTCGAGACCGATCAAGTCGATTTCGTCGTCGTGTTTCCACAGGTGGGATACGGCGTCGATCCAGGCCGCGTCCATGACCTTGACGTCTTGGCGCTCGCGGGCGACGTGGCGGTACTTTGGAGTGTCATAGTCGCCGACGACGAGGTGGGTGGCGTCGGGAGTGAGGTCGTACTTGTGAATGCCGCCGAGCTCTTGGACCCTGTTGGCAATATCGGTCTGAAGTGGAAGGCAACGGTCAGTAGAGGCGCAAGCACACGTGCAGCAGACGAACCCGTTGCTCTGGCGGGATGCTCGTGCAGCAGACGACGACTCCCTTGAAGGGCTCGGCAGGGTCTATGCAGAACTGCTCGTCCTCTGGAGACGGCGACGAAGCCATGGTCAGCCTCGGGCAGAAAGCGCAGGCGGCGGCCGTCACGTGTCTGCCAGTGGCGAAGAGCTCTCGTCGAGGCTTGTTTGAGGGCCGGAAGGTTGGTGCGGCATTGCAAGGTCCACGATGCAGGATGCAGAGCAACAGGAAGCGGGACGCGTCGAGCCGGCCTGGTTCGCGTCGTTCTGCTGGCAAAGCGTCATGCTTATTGGGGGAGGAGGAGGGGTGGGGGCTGGGGGGCGACCCTCTGGAGGGATGCGCACTGTGGGCACCACGGGCGTTGGTGGCTGCCGAGTCGGTGCCCAGAGGGGGCGTTCAGGGCTGCGTCTGGCTGCATCGGGCTGCAGTGAGTCGCCTACCGGAACCACGGGATGGGGCGAGACACAGTGCGCCGCGCCTCCAAACCCGACTCGTGCCATGGCCGTTCCCACGCCATCATCTCCCCGCCGCCAGAAATTGCCGGCAAATAGAGAGCGCAGAAGAGTTTCGCTGCCTCTCGTCGTCGACCACATTGCCCTTCATCCCCGACGCTGCACGCAAGCCTTGCCTACCCACCCACCTGCGCACATTCGCGGGCCAGGCCGACGTCCCATGACTTGTGCGGCATCGCGGCGCGCCTGGGGCCTGTAGCCACGACACAGTGACCGGCGAGACACGACATCTTGTTGCTGCCCGAGCGGAGAGAGGCAGAAAGAGGGACAAGGCCAGCAGCTTTTGGGCAAAGTCGCAGGGCCCCACCATCGCAGCCTCGTGTTGCCTCGTGTTGCCTCTTCGAGCCTTCCCCGCCTACGCGTCCCGTCCTCGCCGCGGCTCTCGTTTCTCTATACCAACCCCCTTCTCTTATCGACCTGCCGGCGGCCATTTGGCCTCTCCGCACGCCTCGCCGTCGCATCGCCCGGCATCTACGGCGCACCCTCGTCTCGCTGCTTCCGCACGACGAGCACCGCCCATTGCTCCTCGTTGCCTCTCCGGCTCGCAGCCGAAGACCCGCCCGAGACGGAAAGGACCCTTTGATCCTTTCCTCCGGCCCGCCTCCAGACCACGCCATCGTCGCTCCATCACCAGAGATGCCTCCCACTTCGACGGCGCAGCAAAAGGTCCTGGTCGCGCAGTTCATCTCTCTGACGGGAGCTACCGAACGCCAGGCCGCCAGGGTGAGTCTGGAACCAGCACGTGCAGTGCAATTTGATCCCTCCTCCCCCCGAGCTCGTCCAGGGTCGCGAGCTAATGTCAGGCGCTGCAGTACCTCAAGTCGGCTGGGTTCAAAATCAACGAAGCCATCGATGCGTGAGTCTACTTGTTTCTCCTCGTCCCTCTCACCCCTCGCCGCCGTCGAAGAACCGGCCATCGCGCACATATACACTTGACTCGTCTCGGGCCATGCCGTTCCTCCGTCACTACGTCGCATGGGGTGCCGTGTGCCAACCGTGTGGGATGCCTGTGGGGTCCCGCTAACAGGCCCAGCCGCGTCCTGTCTACGCACGACAAGAGTACGGCCGAGTGCCGCCGACGGCTCTGAAACATACATACCTCCGGAATTCCCATGTTTGTCGTCCATCTCCCGATTGTTGTCTCTTGCCGTCCGGCCCTGCCTGGAGCATCTTCAGTCCCTTTCGTCGGATGTCGCCGCCAGGCCGAATCCCCGCCTGCACAGCCCCCATCCCAGCACCTTTAGGCTCAAAGTTGAATTCGCTCCGACATTGTTCTTCTCAGACCTGCCGGCGTCCGACTTTTGCTTGCTCTCCACTCTCCCCTCTCCACTGGAATGATGGGTTGGAAGGAGGCAAAACGTCCATTGTCTTCCAAAGTCATTCCCTTCTGGCCGTCCTTGAGGAAATCTCGAAACAAACCCCCCGTTGATGTTACGGCAAAGGCTCTGGCGGAGGACCAGCCTGAACGGTACAGGACTCAAGCGGCATAACCAAAACAAAGTGCCTCCAAGTGGCTGGTTCGGCCTCTTTGATCTGCCGAGTGGCTACGGGACGGTCGACTTTGACGGACATGAGCGAGCATGAACGCTGTCGGCTAACTTTGCGCATCATAGTTTTTACAGTTCCAACAGCGAGCCCAAAGGACCGTCGCCCGTAGACTCCAAGCTTGGCAGCCTCTTCGACGCATTACGAGGTCAGAATTGCCACTACTTTGGTCGACTTGACCGCTGACCCGAAAACACGCAGACGATGAAGGCGACGAAAAGGACAAGCTGGAGCTTGACTCGACCATGGAATACCTCGGGACGAGGCTGAAAATAAGCCTGGAGAATGCCGAGCTCTTTGTCGTTCTGGAGTTGCTCCAAGCCCCCAGCGTTGGCGAAATCACACGCAAAGGCTACATTGATGGCTGGAAAGCGAACGGGTACGTGGACGACTAGGCTCGTCGTGCCCCGAGCCATGCACCTGGCACGATGGGCCAGTGCGAAGCTAATTCAGCCCTCAAGAGTCGGTGCGACACACCAGGAGCATGCCGCCCACATCCGAAAACTCGTCTCTTCCCTCTCCAAAGATGTGACCCTCTTCAAAAAGGTCTATCGGTACGCCTTCGTCGTAGGCCGCGAGCGAGACCAGAAGGCCTTGAGCCTCGACAATGCCATCATTTACTGGGGCATGCTCTTTACCACTCCCGGCATGGCCTGGGAGACAAACGATCACGACTGGTTTGATTTGTGGAGAACCTTCCTCGTCGAGACGTGGACCAGATCCGTCAACAAGGACATGTGGAACATGATACTCGAGTTTGCCCTCAAGTCCATGGTGGACGACTCCTTGTCCTTTTGGAGCGAGAATGGCGCATGGCCAAGTGTCGTCGACGACTTTGTACTGTGGTGCCGAGAGAAGGGTGTTGGCAAGCCCGAGTCGATGGACGTGGATGCCGACGCCTAAGGCAACGCCCAAGACAGACAGGGAGGCTAATGGGACAGGTCGAGGCACAAAGACAAGGCCCCCTGAGGAACAGCTCGGCATGACTGCATTTGGGCTGGTCAGGAGTCCAGCATCATCCAATGCCAGAGAGGAGCTCTACCGCCGGGGTGGCACAGGAACTACAGACATGACTTCATGATAGACGTGTGGCAAAAGAATAAAGGGGCCGAAACAAGTACCCACTTCACAGTAACTGTTTACGCACGTCTACTCTCGCAAGAGTTTTAAATTGCGGTGCGTATGCCCGAGGGCCTTGAGAAGTGGCAACATGGTCGGCATCTGTCCACTGGCGGTTTTCTTCCGCAATACTGTATGAGATTGTTGGAAATGCCCGAGTCCTTGCGTACGTATACGAGAGATGAGCCCCCTTTCGGGGGCGTCGTTGAGCTGATATCTCCATACCCCTGAGGCATGAGTGGTCGGTCCGTCGACTTGATCAACGCATTATTCTACCATGTCGGTTCCCCGCCCCCTCCATACCGGCTCGCCGAATCTAGAAAGCGTCTCGAGCTTGCCGTCGCCGAGCTTGACGTGTGCGGAGCGAATCATGCGGGGTTCGAGTCGGAGGGTCGTACGCAGATCCTGATGGACTTTTGTCGAGGCGTCGTAGCGCATGACGAAATAGTGACCGTGAGTGTGTTTCATCTGATGAATCGACGTGGGCTTGGGGAGCGAGAAGACGCCCCAGTTGGAGATGCCTCGGACGACGCCGCCATTGCGGAGGACCATGGACCCAACGGTGTGGGCGATTCTAAAGGTGCGGATCACGGTGAGTACGGCGAGCCGCATGGCTTTTGGGGCGAGAAGTGGTCGTCGGGGAGGAGGCGGAGAGAGAACCTACTCCTTCACCTCGGCGACGTTGCCCGGCCGGACCTGGATTTCCCGTTAGCATTGCCGACACAAAACCGCGCGACGCCGGTCGCAGGGGGCGCGGTCGTCCTCGATGTGGGGGGGGGGCTGGCTCACAATCCCAATGAGTTCGTAGAGCATCCTGGCGACGACATCTACGCTGGCGTGCGGCAGGTTTGTCGGTGGTGGTGACGAGCGCCCGGTGAAATTTGGAGCAGGGGGTGGGAGGAGCCGAAGATTTGCCGCGGCGCGTGGCGAGCTGCGTTCCGGGAAGGCTTCGGCGTGGTAGTTGGAGAAAGGCAGTAAGGAATAAAGATGTGACGGGGGACCACATTTGAGTCACGTTAAAGATCTTCTGAGTGTTGAAATCTAAAAGTGGCCATCGTGTCATGTAGTTGGTAAAGACGACGTTTTGCGCACCATGTCCCTCTTCACCAACTACGCCAGTACTCCTGGTGCTTCACCAGGCCTTGCCCAAGTTGCAGAGTAAACAAGTCCGTCTTTTCAATTCGTTCATTCATAGTTGCTCTTTTGACAAGGCTTGCCATATCTTCCACGGTAGCCTCCACCCACTGCTCTTCACGGCAAACGGGTCAAAGTCAACCTTCTCGAGGCTCTCCAAGAACTGCCCTGCGGGAACAGCCTCCAGAAAGACGCCAAAGCTTCGCCGTATCTCCATTGGCACGTCGCGCTGCTCATTGTGCTCGTAGACGTGCTCAGCTTCCCCCTGGTGTTCAAACTCGTGGCCCGCGTCGCCGCCGTCCTTTAACCGTCCCAGCATCTCGCGCGCCGTAATCAGGTGGTCGTTGGCCCTCGTCGCCACCTTGAAAACAGCGTCTTGGAGTCCCTGCGCATTGGGCCCTTCTCGGAACACCTCCTCCTCCTTGACACCCGCCTCGGCCATGACGTCCAAGGGAAGCAGGAGACTCGGTTCCTGGGTGCTCGGGGCCACTGCCCCTGAAGGTGTCACCACCGGCTGAGCGGGCGATGCTAGTACGGGGATGCCTCGCAGCACGGCGATGATGCCGCACGCCTTGCCAATATGGCTAGCAAGGTGATCCAAGTGCGTTGACCGGACAGGCATCAATGCCAGCGTCGCGTACATGATGCTCGAGTACGTGCTCTCCGCATAGTCCTCTAGACTCTCCAGACTGGCAAAGGGGCGGTTATCCATGTGCCTTCCCCTCGTCTTGACCAATCTTGAGATCCAGAACTTGACCGACTGCTTCTTCGCGGCCCCGGCTCGTTCTTGCAGCTCGTGCAGTCCCTTGTGAAGGAGGATGCATATCGGTTCGCGAGGAGGACGGCCTGCAAAGGTGTTGTCGATGGACTCTTGCCAGAACTTGAGGCGCAAGGCGCCAATCGTCGGGTTCGAGACGAGCTCGGGGAGCCGGACCAGCTCGAGGTTCAGCGTGCGCAGGGCGGCGTAGGCATCTCGAACGGGCGGAGGGACGAATCGGCGGATGAGGTGCGCATCGTAGTCGCTCTTGCTAGGAGGTGTAAGCCAAGCGGGACAGTCGTGGATGATGCCGCCGTACGCCTACTGGAGCTGCGCCAAACAGTACTTCCTCGCCGATTCGACATCCGCGTCCGTCACGTAGCGACGACGGCTGCTGGCCGGGCCGTAGAGGAGCCTTTTCAGGCCATTGCCCACCAGCGATGGCCGATGCATACAGAGATGGTGATGCTGTATGTGGTGCGCCTCTCCAACGGGCCAGGAAGTTTGCAGGTTGTCATGAGCCAAGGGGCGGCATGGTTTTTAAGCTTGGTCATCCCAGTATCAAAAAATCCAGATGATGCTGCTGCGATGCTTGCCTTGGTATCTAGGGAGGTACATACAGAGTACAGAGTACAGTGCCCACATGTACAACCTGATGACGTCGCGACTCTTTGCCATCAAACGCGGTCACGTGGCCCTTGACGCGGTCTACTCGCGCTCTCCCTACGTGGGAAGTCCAGGCGCGTCTCCTCTGAAATGGTGAAATGGCCACCCCCACTGAAGCTCGCCACTGACGATTGTCAAACCGCAAGGCATCTGCCTCGAATGCATCCAATGAGAACAGCGCACCATGGATCTCGGTGCCTCACGAGAGCCTCCGTCCAAGAAGCGGAGGTTCTTCAGGGAGCCGGCTGAAGGCCCGCCAGATCAAAATGCACGAAGCCCCAAGTCGAGCAGCCCGCCACCCCCCGACAAGCCGGTCAAGCGCGAGGGCGAGACGCGCGCTGCCCTGACCGAGATTCCCGAAAATGAAGCGGTACCAGGCCAGTCTGTCGCCGAGCAGGAGCCTCGCGAACCGAAGCAAGAGTCGTCCTCGGTGACCTTTGACCCGGTCTTGTTTGAAAGCTTCATTGGAGACAAGCTTAGCCCGGACACCCTGGCTATCATCCGGGATAATTGCGGAAACAGCATCGAGCGAGCGGTCAATATGTACTTTGATGGAACATACAAGAAATTGTCAAAATCCGCGTCACAGGGAAAGCCATACCAATCACCCTCCACCCACGATCGGGCAGAGTCGAGCTCTGCGCCGCCGCCAGCCACAGTCCCCGTCCGTCTCAGCAAACCACGGTCGAGGTATGTCGGTGCCTTTGGTGTGGAAGGCTGGGCAACGCGGAGTGGGGCCAACATCATCAAACATGGCGATGTCGTGAAAATAGAACGGCAGAAAATCCAGCCACCGCATCGACCCAAGGTCAAGGCCAAGCTGGGCGCTCCAAGCACCCCGGTACGGGCCAACTCTGCGGCCTCACGGCGTGTAGACGTCATTGTTCGGTTCACGACTCAATCAGGCGCGGAGATTGGACGTCTAGCCAAGGATGCGGCCAACTGGGTGTCGACGCTGATGGATCAAAACGTGTGCACTTTCCAAGGCACATGCGTCTACGCCCCAGACCATCTTCGCACGAATGACACCGTGTTTCTGCAATTGCGCTGCTCCCTCCTGAGTTCAGCGTTTGCAAAACGTAGCTTCCAGCTCGCAGACGATCGGCCCACCAACTTCTACGAGCAAAGCGAAACCACGGACGAGAAGGAGCTGAGACTGCGCCAGGTGGCCCTGATCAGGCTATTCCAGGAGATCAACCTTCAGCCCACAATGACCAATGCTGCCGCCAAAGACGGGCGCAAGGGCCTCCTTCAGGCCGCCGAGATGGACGAGCAGAAGCAAAAAGACTCCAAAAAGGCACCTGCCGACAAGGGGTCCGACTCGCCACCCAACTCTTCCGATGCTGAAGAGGGCGAAGAGCTTGAACAAGATCAACTAGATGCCCTGTACAAGAAGGCGCAATGCTTCGATTTCAGTACCCCGGAAGCCGAACCTGCCGACACCTTTGCGATGACGCTTCGGCCATATCAGAAACAGTCTCTCTACTGGATGATGGCCAAGGAAAAGGACGAGAAGAGCAACCGGGAGCCATCAATGCATCCTCTGTGGGAAGAATACACCTGGCCCGTCAAAGACGTGGATGACAAAGACCTGGCCCAAATCGAAGGCCAGATCAAATTTTATGTTAATCCATATTCAGGAGACTTGTCTCTCGACTTCCCGGTCCAGGAGCAGCACTGTCTGGGAGGCATCCTGGCCGACGAGATGGGCCTAGGCAAGACGATCCAGATGCTCAGCCTGATTCATTCTCACCGATCAGAAGCTGCTCGCAAGTCCCGGCTCTCTGCCGGCGGCATCTCGAGCGTAAACCAGTTGTCGAGACTCGGTGCCAACTCTGCCAGCGTCCTCTGGGCACCTTGCACGACCCTGGTCGTTGCGCCAATGTCGCTGCTCGCGCAGTGGCGGAGCGAGGCTGAAAAGGCGTCCCAACAAGGGACCATGAAGATCGAACTGTACTACGGCAACGATAAGACGACCAACCTCCAAGCAATGTGCTGCAGCGCCAACGCTTCCGGTGCGCCGGATCTCGTCATCACCAGCTACGGCATTGTTCTCTCGGAATTCGGCAGCATCGCGGCCAAGAACGGCGACAAGTCTTTTCACAACGGCCTGTTCTCACTGAGATTCTTCCGCGTCATCCTCGACGAAGCCCACAACATCAAGAACAGGGCCTCAAAGACCGCCAAGGCGTGCTACGAGATTTCTGCCGATCACCGGTGGGTGCTGACGGGCACGCCCATTGTCAACAAGCTGGAAGACCTTTTCAGTCTTGTGCGCTTCCTCGGCGTGGAGCCCTGGAATAACTTTTCGTTTTGGAAGACGTTCATCACGTTGCCGTTTGAGGCGGGTGACTTTATGCGCGCGCTTGACGTTGTGCAGACGGTCTTGGAACCGCTCGTCATGCGGCGAACCAAGGACATGAAGACTCCAAACGGCAAGCCGCTCGTCACGCTCCCACCCAAGGAGATTGAGATTGTCAATGTCGAGCTGTCAAGGCCGGAGCGAGAGATTTACGACTACATATTCATGAGGGCAAAGCGGACCTTTGCCAAGAACGTAGAGGCAGGGACCGTCATGAAAGCGTTTACCACAATCTTTGCACAGATCTTGCGGCTGCGTCAATCCTGTTGCCATCCAGTGCTAGTCCGTAACCAGGACATAGTCGCGGATGAGGAGGTGGCGGGAGCCGCGGCGGACGCAGCGGCTGGCTTGGCCGACGACATGGATCTCGAGTCCCTCGTCGCGCAGTTCACAGCTGCGGCGGACGAGGCTGCCAAGGACAGCTTTGCGTATGGTGCGAATGCGCTGGAAGATATACGCAACGAGGCCGAAAAGGAGTGTCCCCTGTGCTTTGAGGAGCCGATGGAGGACCAGCTCGTCACCGGCTGCTGGCACTCTGCTTGCAAGAAGTGCCTGGTCGACTTTATGAACCACGAGGGCGATCGCGGCGTTGTTCCCCGATGTTTCAACTGTCGCGAGCCTCTCAACAGGAGAGACCTGTTTGAAGTCGTCCGGCATGACGATGATCTGGATGCGCTATCCAAGCCTCGTATCAGCCTTCAGCGGCTGGGCGTCAACGAATCCTCAGCCAAGGTGGCGGCGCTCATTTCCCACCTACGGGACACGCGGAGGGAGCATCCAGACATGAAGTCTGTCATCTTCTCCCAGTTCACTTCGTTTCTGTCCTTGATCGAGCCGGCCTTGTCGCGAGCAAACATCAAGTTCTTGCGCTTGGACGGCACCATGGCCCAGCGAGCGCGCGCTGCCGTCTTGGAGGAGTTTGCTGAGAAGAAAGGCTTCCTGGTTCTGCTCATCAGCCTCCGGGCGGGTGGCGTTGGCTTGAACCTAACGAGCGCCGGCAGGGTGTTCATGATGGATCCCTGGTGGAGTTTTGCGGTGGAGGCGCAGGCGATTGACCGGGTACACAGGCTGGGGCAGGAAGAACAGGTGCTCGTCAAGAGGTTCATCGTAAAGGAGAGCGTGGAGGAGAGGATGCTGAGGATTCAGGAAAGGAAGAAGTTTCTGTGAGTTTGGAGCCATGGACGATTGGATAACGCTAACCGTCATGGCAGCGCGACTTCGCTCGGCATGATGAGCGACGAGGAGAAGAAGGTGCAGCGCATCGAGGACATCAAGGAGCTGCTGAGCTAGTCCGTGGGGACAGAGCCGGAGCAAGAGCTGGCTTGTTCGGGTCGGAATTGCTGTCCACGGGCTATGAGTATGCCTAGAGACGCCATATTGCATCTGTGTTATCCTTGGGACGCGGAGTTTGCACGTCGGCGGCGAATCGAGGTAAACGAGCCACATGAGCGATGCATGGCGTCTGTACTGAACTGACTATGGACATATCACACCAACCCCATCCCCATATGTGCATGCTGATTGTTGCAAGTGTGCCTACATTCCGTCCAGCGTCTATGGCACCCGATGAATCACAGCCTTCTATAGCTTGACGACGACTTTGTTGGCGGCGTCCTTTTCCTGTTCGTCGCCAAAGACGTTGATGTTCCAGCGGGGCTTGTCTGCGAGTCCAACCGAAGTCAACCTCGATGCCTTTGCTCATCGTCACACATTTACCGAGGCAGAGAGGCCACTTACTCGTGTAGGGAACGTTGAAGCGCTGCGGCGACTTGCCCAACTTCTCGATGGCGTCAAAGGCCTCGTCGTCAATGTCGACGTCGACGAAGTTTTCGCGGATGCGCGAGGGCGTGACCGACTTTGGGATGACGGTGTGGTTGCCCCTCGTGCACCAGGCCAGGATGACCTGGGCCGGGGTGACGGTCTTACCCCGGGCCTTGGAGAGGCGGTCGGCCACGGCCTTGACCTCGGGCGCGTTGACGAGGAGCGGCAGGCCGAAGGGGTTGTTGCCAAAGGTCGAGTAGGCGGTGGTGATGATTTGCTTCTTGGCGCAGTAGTCGAGGAGGCGGGCGTCGGGGATGCGCGGGTGGCGCTCGATCTGGTTGACGGCGGGAACGACGCCGGTGTCCTGGATGATGGCTTCGAGCTGGACAGTGGACGTGTGAGCGATTCTTCCGAGTTCCTTGACCGTTCAGGACGAGGTTCGGCCTACATGCTCGACTGTAAAGTTGGAGACGCCGACGGACCGTGCTTTGGACTTGGGAAGCTGGGTCATGGCTGCAGGTGATGCGGACGTCAGTCTGTCAGGGGCTCCCGGGACGCCAGGACGATTCCGTACCTTGCCAGGTCTGGCAGATGGAGACGCCTAGGTCGAGCTCGACCTCACCCTCCTTGGCGGCCTTGGGGAAGAGGTCATTGCCGGGTTTGAAAGAGACGGGCCAATGGATCAGGTAGAGCTGTGGCGGGTGTTTGGTCAGCTCGACTCTCTCCCCTTTTCTCTCATGGCGACGAACATCGAGATAGTCGAGCTTCAGCTCCCCGAGGGTATCGTCGAGAGCGGCCTCGACGTCTCCGGGGCGGTGGGCCGTGTTCCAGAGCTTGGAGGTGATGAAGATGTCCTCGCGCTTGAGGCCGGGGACGTCGGCAAGGGCGCGCGCGAGGCCCTGGGCGACCTCGGGCTGGTTGCCGTAGATCTTGGCCAGGTCGAGGTGGCGATAGCCGGCCTTGAGGGCCTCGTAGATGCCGTCGCCGACCTGGCCGGGCTCGGCCTGCCAGGTGCCGTAGCCAATCTTGGGCATCTTGTGGCCGGTGTTGAGGGTTACGGTGCGTCCGGACGACATGTTTTGGACAAGGGAGGCGGGGTTGAAGCTTCTGGACAGGCGAGAGAGAGGGGGGGGACAAGGAGGAAGAGGGTGACGACGACAAGACTACGAAGGAGGGGAGGGGGAGGGGCGGCGTCGGCGGCGTCGGAGGAGCTTGTGTGGATACGTGACGTGAGTCGTGTTAAAGGGGCCTAAGCCTAGTGGGTTCTCGGGTGGAGGAGGCGGTACGGTAGCGCCTTGTTGACGGCGAATACTAATATGGCCATGGCGCTATTACCTCTTCGTCGTCGTCGTCGTCACTTACACGGCCTCCAGCTCGCTCCGTCTGGCTTATACACGCGCAGTCCGCTTGTCCTACAGCTGCCGCGCATGTCGAGCTTGTCTTTGTGTGGTGAGACAAGAAGAGAGGAGAGCCCACTCTCTGACATTGGCGAAACGCTCATGAGAAAAGAAAAGGGGAATGCGCAGGGAAAGGAGGAAAGAAGAAAACGTGGCATAAGGGTCCATGGTCCGGAGTTGCCCTTTTGGCTGGCCCATGATGACTAAGGGAGCAGGACGACCAAGTAGGAAAGCCGAGCAAAGGGGAGCCTCAACTCGAAGATTCTTCGTTGCACAAACTCCACCACGGCCACGACGACCGGCACGCCCTCCTCGCATCATGCCATTTTCCTGTCGTCAAGATGCTCCCTCATGGCGCGTGCTGGCAGCCGTTGCTCAGCTCACTTGACACGAGGGGGCAAACCGTCGCTCGAGCCCCCGACGGACCCAGAGAAAAAGGTTGGTTGGCCAAATGAATTGGCCGCCGCCGCGTCCCGTCGGCAACAAACACGCCGCAGGTCGAGCGTCGAGGACATTCCGTGCCGTGGCTTCAAGTGGGGGCATCTGTCCTCCGGCTCATCGTCTTCAACACCCTTTGCCTGCTTTCTCTGCTCGTCTAAAGCAAACCAGCTGACGGCGCCATCGCGGTTTTACTTGCAACCCGCTGCCAGCCTGGCTCCCGTCTGCAGCATCCCGTCTCCTGCATTCACTCCTCTCGTGACAGCTCGAGCACCCTTTCTGCACCCCGTTCGTCTTCTCCTCAGCCGCTAGGCTGGCCCGTCTCTTGAAAAAAGGGAACGGCCAATGAGGCGCCCATTCACTTTGGCACTCGCTCTCCACTCTTCTTTGCGTCTTTGCCGTGCTGCTAGCCGGTAGTCTCCTCTCATATCCTCGCTCCACCTTACCCGATGAGGGCCTGCCCAGCGGCATGGATGGGGGGCAAAAAGGCTCAGCCGACGGGCAAGCTCGCTCCCATGGACCGAGGACGGGAATAGACGCCCAGAGTCACCCGCCGGCGTCTCCCCGACTGTTTGCCTGCCCTCTTCTCCGGTTCCCTGTTTCGGCCCCTTGGCTCCCGGAGATGGAAACACGAAGCCGGCTGCCTTTTCGCAGCCGTCCAGAGCGTAGAGTGACGCCTTGGACAGCTGGCGTTTCAGGGGCTGTGAGTGAAGCGGAAATGGCGGAAAGGCTGTGTGGTATAGCGCTGGCGTTGGGTATATGTCTCGGTTGTAGGTCCTTTTCTTGACATAAACCTGCCGTATCTCGACGCTCGAGACCTGTGCTCCATCCGCCCCGTCTTCCCGCTCGCTCAGCTCCTGGGCACCGAATCAGTCTTGGCGCCCACGAGTCAAAGAATGGTCCGGCTGCAAATCTCTGGAGTCCGCACCTCATCATCAACGCCGACACCATGGTCTGCATTCCCGGCTCGCGCCATCCGTCCGCCCCTGACCGAGGGGGGCTCGACGCGTGGCGGCTCCATGGTCGGGGCGCAGACGGCTCGCACGCCAAGTTTGGCATTCTGGTCATCGCCCTTGTCTTTGGTGTCGCCGTCTTGTTCATATGGCTCTACATCAAGCAGTGGGGCAAGGGCAAGCAAACACGGTGCCGCCCTGTTACCCGGCGGCGGCGAGGGATTCCTCACTATCCGCTAGGGGCTCCTCGATGTCCGCTAGGGGTTCCTCACTGTCCGCCAGAAAGATCGAAGACCAAAGGCAAGCGCAAAAGGAAATGCAAGCGCAAAGGCGGCTGCAACGACAACACCAACGACGCCGGCGACGGCAACGACATCAATGACTGTAGCCGCAACGACACTGGCAACGGCGATGGCAACGGCGATGGCGATGGCGGCAGAAACTCACCGCTGCCTGCCGGCCCTCATAGAGTTGAGACCGTATACAGGATCATCAACGCCGACACCTCGAACCCTGAGTTGGTTCCTGAAAGAATCGAAAACATTCCCGAGATGCCCCGGCGGACGTACTGTCGCTGGGAGAATCATGCGACCGGTAGGCGACTCTCTTTTGAATAGGCAGTGGCATTACGAGCCTTGGCATACGCTTGCCGGTGCGGGTGAGAGACAAGACGAGAGAGTTGCATGCGGCAAACGAAGGAAGAATTGATGGCCATGAAGTCTTCCGTTTCGAGTCGAAGATACATGCGTACAACATGAAAACTAGCTTCGCGTCTCAATATGGTGAGAATAGCCCGTTCTCCCTGACTTGTTCCTTTAGGCATGATGATCCTTACACCGGCTTTGGCAGGTATCTTTCCATTTGATCCATGTAGCGCCTGTCTGTCTCTTGAAGGTGCAGCCCATGTTTTACAGAGAAGAGAAGAAGAGGAGAAGGGGAGAGGAGAAGAAGAGAAGAGAAGAGGAGAAGGGAAAAGAAGAGGGGAAGAGGGGAAGAAGGGAAAAGAAGAGGGGAAGAGGGGAAGAGGAGAAGAGGAAGAGAGAAAGTTGAAAAAGGCAGTCATCCGACTTGTGCTTCGAGTGTTTGCTCAGGCGCTTACAGAAACGATGAGAAAAGGGGCCAAGCTGTCAAGGACAAATGGGAAGGGCTCAGAGGGCAACGAGCAGCCAAGGTCGACTCAGGCTTCGGCCGCTTGCTCGTCCGGGTTGGGCGGCGGCGTGTCGTCTGGCGGAGCCGGGGCCGGGTCGGAGGCCTTTGAGCTTTGGGAGCTCTTGCTGCTGGCCGACTTGCGCCGATGACGCTGTGCATGATGGCTGCCGTGGGAATGGCGGCGCTTGGAGAAGCGGACGGAGCCGCGGTAGACGTAGAGGAAGGCGCCAAAGGCGATGAGGAAGAGGCCGACGACGAGGCCGACGATGAGGCCGATCTGGACATTGATGTTTTCGCCGGCGTTTTCCGAGAACTGGCGGCGCTGCGGGCGGGCAGACGGGACGAGCCGGGGACGAGGGCCAGGCCCAGAGAGCGGCAGGACATGCATGATGATGGCGGCGGCTGGGACTCGGGCTCGGGCCTATGGGGGCGGCCTTGCCTGCCGCTCTCTCTCAAAGGGGGGACGCTGGTGACTCGGGGAGAGGAAGAGCAGAAGGAAGAATGAGGGGAGCGAGAGGAGGGGGAGGGCGAGGATAAGGCGGAGGGAGACCAGGGGCTGGGGGATGGACCATGTCTGGCAAACATGTCGTCGTCTGTCTCTCTTCCTACCATTCCTTGGGACGTGGAAATGAACATGTCGTCGACGACTGGACACGACCCTACCCTAGACTTGGCGAGAGCGTACCGACAGAGGGTGACGAGGCGTGCATTCTCCCCATGCGACAAGAGGAGTCGAATGGTGTGGCTGCTGCATGCAGGTTGGAGCTGGCCGGCGGCGATTCGCAGAGGCCCAATGGCGTGTGTGGGGTAACCGCAAGTTTACGTGGGTGCTTTTTTGAGGCCATCATGGTCGTGGCCTGACGAGGCGCGTCGCGGAATGGGGATAAGCCGCCGAGGGTCCTCGATTGCTCGGTGCTGGGGATGCAGGACAAGTCATGACGGGTGCGGGTTGGTCAGTTTCCACCACACCCTTTTGAGTAAACAACGGACGAAGAGGGTTGGATCGGGCAGCGCTCGAGTTCAATGTTGGGGTGCAAGCTGGAGCAGCACGACAGTTTGGAGTGGCCGGGGATGCCAACGCGGGACGAAGCAGAAAGCTGGGAAG
>JAPEBW010000736.1:0-40287 GCA_027405785.1 Ophiocordyceps robertsii
TAGTATATAAGATATAAGCATATAGACGATAATTAGCGTCCTAACCCCTAACTAAGGCCGGGGCGAGACCTTTTAGTAGTGCGGTATTATCGCACTGTTTTTCCGTAGTAATAGGTCTATAAACTTAAATAGATTTATATCTTTTCCTTTATAATAAGATCTATTCTTAAAATAATAGTCTTTTAAAGTATATTGTTTGTAGCTTATAGAAAGATTACTATATACTTTTAAATCTATATCGATATAAATAAAGGTATTTATAATATCTATTTTTATAGCTTTATAATTATTCGAAACTGCTAAAATAAGAAGGATTTTAGTGGATTTAGGTTTAGCCGTAGTCGAAAAGGCCTTTAAGTAATCTAAGCCGTATATCTACTTTAATCCTTAAATTACGAAACGGGCTTTATATTTAATAATTTAATTTTAACTATCCTTCTTAATAGTATAGACCTAACGGCTACTTAAAGCCTCCTTATTGCTAGGGAGATAGGCGAATTCCTAAGTATTATATTTTATTAGTTAGTTTATTTCCCTTAGCATAGTATTTTTCTAGCTAGCTAAATTAGGACTATTTATTGCCTATTTATAGGTATTTAGCAGACCTAAATCCTAATCCTGTTTTCTAGATCTTGTTTTAAAATAGCTAGAATAGATTCTTTATTATTACTATTTAAAAGCAGGTATATATTAAAGTAATCTATATAGTTAGTATAGGACCTGTTAAGCTTCTTAGGTATTTCTACTATTATACAACTAGTAAGGCTAGGATCTTTATTTAGAGAACCTTCTTTTATAAAGGTCTAGAGATTTTCTTTAGTAATTTCTTTTAAAGGATCTTCCTTTATAGGGCTGTAGGCTTTTAGTCTATCTTTATTCTCTAGAGTTAGATTAAAATCTAAGTCTTTAATAAGACTAAAAGGGTTATTAATAAACTTATTTTCTAATATAATAATATCTTTAAAGACTATTAATTTTCTCTTAGAAAATTCCTAGACTTTATAAGCATTTTTATAATAGCTTATAATAACTCCTATAAAAGCTCTAGCTTTAAGCTTATCTATAAGGTCTTTATTTATATAATAAACAAGGCTTTTAAAGGTCTTAATTTTATTTAAGGTCTTAAAAGGTATAGTAATATTATCCCTCTTTTTTATAAGGCTTTTAAAGCTTATAGCTAAATATAGAGAACTATTATATAGGTAAGCTTTTAAATCTGCTTTTAAAGGGGTTTCCTTTATAGAGGTTAGAATTACTTTTAGAGGGTTATCCGAGATTACCTTAAGGGTAAGGGCTCTCGAGAGAGGGGGAGATAGCCGTAAAAAGTCGATAAGATCTATATCGAGGTCTATTTTAGTTAAATTTAGGACTTTATCTCCTTTTTCGCTTAATTCTACCTCTTTTACTCTCTTTTTTAGTTTTTCCTCTTTAAAAAAAGAAGAAGAAGAAGAAGAAGACTTTTTTAAGGTAGCCTTCCTTTTTATTACCCTATTTAAATCGTCTGATTTCTTCCCTTTAACCACCTAATAAGAAGGGGTTTTTTTAAGGTAAAGTCGGAAGCAATTAGCTACTAAATAGCCTGGTTTCTTATATTCTTAATAGTAAGAATTCGAAGAATTCCCCTGCTTTTTCTAAGGCTTTTTCTATATTAGAAAAGCTTTCTTTAAAGAATCCTCTATATCCTCTACCCTCCTAACTTCGTTTAAAAGACTAGCTATAAGAGTCTAAAGGGAAAAAGCGGCAGAATTATGCTTAAGGCTCTATATAATATTAGTTATATAGCTTTTAAATTCCCCGCTAAGGGAATTTAAAATCTATGCTATAAGAACTACTTCCGGAATATTTATTGCTAAATATTTTAATTCCTCGTAGACTTCCTTTACATTATAAAGGTATTTTTCTAACTATAAGATTAAGGGACTTAAGTTAAATAGCTATTTTATAAGCAGATAATTTTAATTTAAAGGATTATATAGCTTTTACAGCTCTTCTTAAGCATCTTTAGCAATTATTATATGCTTAATCTATATTAAGGGACCGTCTTTTAAGCATAGGAAAATTAAGGTAAGAGCCTCTTCCGTCTTAAAGTAATTAGCTTGCTTTAAAGCAGCTATAAGCTTTTCTTCAATAAGAATTGCTCACATTTTAATAGTCTATAAGGTATAATTTACATTGCCCTTTAACTTAAAAAACTCGTATTCCTTTTAGCCTGCTATTTTATATATCTTTAGTAAGATAGAATAGGTAGGTAAAGAAAGGTTAATATTTAACTTAAGGAGGGTCGAAAGGTAAAAGAAGTCGGTAGGGATTAGTAGGGGAAATTTTAAGGAAATTCTTAAAGTAAGAAGAGGATTTAGAGGAGAAGAGGGAATTTTAAGAGATTTTAGTATAGGTAAAGGAATTTCTAGAGATTTTTCGAGAAAGAGAAAGAGATTAAAGAAGGTAATTAAGGTTAAGATATCTTTAAGAATAGATTCTAGGAGATTTATTCGTTCGGTTAACGTTAAGCTTAAAGAGGAGATAGATAGGTAATTAAGAAAAGGGGTCGTAAGTTTCTCGGAATTTTCTAAGGCTAGTTAAAGAAGTAATTAATTTTCCGGCATAGTAAGCTAAGCCGGGCTTATAACTTATAAAAGGTTTAAGCAGTAGCGAAAATTATAGGGAAATTAGGAGATTATATAATAACACGTAATAAAGAAGTCGATATTATATAAAGTAGGATTTAGCTAGAATTAATTAATAAAGAATTAAGTGCGTAAGTGCTTATAAAGTCTCTAGCTATCTAGTAGTAAGAGATTCGCCTTTTATAAACAAATAAAAAGGAACGGAGTAATATATCCGGACCGGCCTTTAAGTAGTCTTAAAGCCCGAAATGTTAATTTTAAAGCATTTTACCCCGTAGTTATATTTCCCTTCCTTATGCTGCAATTTGTGTTTAAAGTTAGTTAAGGTTAGTATAGGTCTAAGTAGATCCTTATTTTATCTAGCTACCTTAACCTTCTTAGTCCTATATATAACGCTATAGACGTTATATAAGAATATAAAGACCGGGGAAATAACGAGCCGAAACTAAGCTATTAAATACGGGTTTTTTAATAATTTATACACCCCCCTATACTTAGCTAATTAAGTAAGGATTAAATATCTAATTTATTAAGGTAGTAAAATCACTTTCTTATAAGAGCACGCTTTTATAAGAGGTAAAAAAGTAAAAGCAGCTTATAGTCTTTTACTTAAAGAAGCTAACTTTAGCGGAAAGAAACTAAGCTATTTATAATAAAAAGATACTTATAATTATTAGCTATCTTAAGTAATAATAAGTAGAGCTTTATAGTTATAAGAGCTTAAAAGTCCTTATAAACTATTTAAACCTTTAGTATTTTATAACCTACTAGTACCTCTTAAAGCAGTAAGCTTATTAAGCTTAGTACTTATCTCGTTTTAACTTTTAGATTAAGTATAAGCTAAGCTAAGACTCCGCTATACTAAACGCGCTTTTTTATTAAGACTAAAACTATACTATAAACGCGGATATTAAAGCATAAGATTTATAGCTTATTCTATAAGCGGCATTATATATATATATTAAGGTCTTCTTTAATAAGGAGCTTTTAACAGCCTTATTTAGTAAAGTAGACTTACTTACTACGATAAAAGTAAGTATTCCCTTTATAGTATACACGCCTTCCTTACTAGCGCCTTTTAAAGCGCTAAGTTTAAGGGACTAAGTAAGCCTAAGCGCTTAAGCGGCGAGGACCTTTTAAGATAAAGGTTTTTAGTGTCTTTAAGATAAGCTAGCTTCTTAAGACTAAATATATAAGAGCGTACGACGCGCTATAAAGTTTAATATACGTTTCTTAAACTTAAAGCTACGATTAAAGGTATAAGTAGCGGACTATTATATTAACTTAAAAAGGCACCTCTGCTAAAAGGGTAAGTTATAAATACTAGGCGCCTTTTATATAAAAAAAGCTAATAAGAAAAACGCCTTATTAAAAAAAAGTAAAAGAATAAGCTTTAAAAAAAGCTAGTATAGCTAGTCTATACCTTTAGTATTATCGGCTACTTTAGCTAGTAAGGTATAGTAATAAGTCTCGCTAAGGACTTTTATTAGCCTTTTATATAATATTATTTCCGCCGCTTTTTCTATAACTATAATATTTACGGCTATAATAAGATTTAACAGGCGCTTTATAAAAAGCTCTTTAAGTAGCTACTAATCTTAAACTAGTTTTAAGTATATATTTAAATTGATTTTATCATAAACCTTTTGCTTATATTTAGGGGGAATCGCTATATATAAGTTATTAAAGACTGCTTTAATAAAGAAGTAGTACTTAAGCTAATACTTTTTATAAAAGCGGAGCTATATATAAGACGCTTTTTTTAGTACTAAGCGCGGATATATAGCTAGCTTATCTTAATTATCAGTAATAAAAGCTTAAACTAAATAAGGCGCTTTTAATAGCACCTTTAAAAGCTACTTTAAGTTACTTAGCTACTTAGCTCTATATATTACTTATAAACTAATAAGGGCTTAAAACGCGTGAATTAAAAAGCTTAAGCTTACTTATAAGCTATAATAGCTTTAAAATAAGTAAACTAAAACCGCTAACTCTTAGCCGCGGAGCTTATGTTTAATAGTAAGCTTTAAGCGTTTATTAATATAACCTTTTTTTCGTGTAATATAGCTTTTAACCCCCCCCCTTCATACCTTAAGTAGTAAATATAGCGGCGGAATAGTACTTTACTACCTCGCTTAAAACTTAAGCTACTTACTTAATTTAAAAACTTAAGAAGACTATAAACTACTATTAATTAAATATAATAGCGGCGGTATAAAATTAAGAGCAGCACGTTAATAAGTTTAAGTTTTTAATAAAAAGCTTTATATTAAAGGATATAGTTTAGTTTAACTTTTATAACTATTAATCTAGTTACTTAAAAAAGAAGCTTAACTAGCTATATATAAAGTTTATAGTATAAAAGGTTATTAGCTTATTAGTTATAAAACTTAAAAGGTTACTTTTAAGGATATATAATAAGATTAATATAAACTTATTATACTAAGCGGCTTAAGATATTTTACTTAAGTAGTTAAAAACTTTAAACCTCTTATAATTTTAATTAAAAAAGAAAAGGAATTCGTAATTAAGAAAATAAAAGTAGCTTATTAAAAGAAAATAAGTAAAAGTAAGTAATAAGAGGTTTTTATTAAGTAGTATAGCTACTTAAACGTAACTTAAAAGCTTATATAAAAGCTTATAAGCGTTATTACCTTAAATAAGTTTAATGCCTTTTATAAGCTAGTAAATAAAAATAATAAGCTTAGTAATTAATAGCTTCTCTTTAAGCAGTAATAAGGGGTAAGCTAAGCTAATATTTTTACGCTTCTTTTATAAAATAAAAAAGCCTTTATATAAAAGCCTATAAACGCTATTAAGCTAATATTAAAAGACCCCTTTATTAATATTAAGGTAACCTTAGCCTTTTTATTACTTAAAGTATCTTATAAAAATAGAAAAAAAGGGTTATATTTAAAGCTAATTAGCTTAAGCAATTAAAGCCTATATATAATTCTTATCCTACTTATTTTCGTTATTACTCTTTTCCTTCTTATTATTATTATTCTCCTCCTCCTCCTCCTTCTTAAAGGCGGCGGCGGCGGCTTTTAAAGTCCGGAGGCGGCCTTTTAGACTAGATATTAAAGTAGCGGCGGTAGTAAACGCGTTAAAAAAGACGGCGGCGGCGGGCATAATAAAGCCGGCGGCGGCGCTATAATAAGTAGTGCGGGCGGCCGGGGTAAAGGCGGTAAAAAGGATAAATAAAGGCACTCCTAATAGCACTATAAAAGCAGTATTCTTAATAAGAATAGTTAGCGCTAGTCGCTATAATAAGTATAGTTAAAAGAAAGGGGGAGGGGGAGGGACTAACTTAAGTATATAGCTTATTCGCTTAAGTAAGTATAAGTAATAATAAGTAATAGCGGGGGCTTTTAATTATACTTTAACCGCTTTATTATTAAGATAAGTATTTTAAGCTAACTTAATTATAGTAAAGATAGCTAAAGCCGCCTTATAAGCGCGGCTAGTATAAGTAAAAGTATAGTAGCTACCGCTAAAGTAACTTACTTACTTATAATAAGTATAGCTACTAAATAAGTAATATATATAAGACTTATTATAAGTAGCGTTAAGTAATACTTACTACTTATATTAAGTATAAGGGAGTAAAATATACTCTCCCGCAGCCTATAGGCTAAATACAGCATGAATAACACATAACATAAATACGCTGAAATATACATTAAATCCGCTATACAATTCTGCATACCATACATATTTCCTTGCATTATTCCACCCACACATAAGCAAGAAATGAGTAGATTAGGAAGAGGTGTATGTGGAGACTATTTGCATGATCCGTGCTAAGTCGCTGCGCCACCTCGTATTCCTTGCGGGATTAATCCCTAGGCTTACAAATACAATATTGACCTAACAATAGCTATTAGCCCACTATGCATGACTGCGCTGGATAGGGGGCTCTTTTCCAAATCACTCAAGTCACTTATAGCTTAGGAATTGTCTATATAAGGAAGCCTTGGTCCCCCCTTTACCTTAGATAGATTATTAACCTTACACATACACATCTCACCTATTTCTTCACCTTTTCGCACACTTTTTGCATCTCTGTGATCCCCTTACTCGTGGCTACAAGCCCGCTCTCTTCTACACCTATTTGCTCCTCTATTTTAAGTTATAAGATTAGTATAAGGATAGCATATTAAGGAAAGCGGACTTATAGCGCTTAATATAATAGTCTTAAAAGTAATAAGGGGGCTATAAAAAGGCGGGGTTATAAAGGCTAGTAATAGTATAGTTACTTAAAAAGACGTTATTAGCTTAAGCGTAACTAAGGAGGCGGCGGTAATATAAGCGGCAGTAGCAGTATAAATATAGCACCTTTAAAGATTAAGGTTATTAAAGAGCTTTAATATAAGTATTAATAATATAAATAATATATTATTTTTATAAATATTAGCTTAAAGATATTCGCTTTATATATAGGAGGGCAATACTTATAGTATTATTATTGCTATTACTATTACTACTACTATTATTAATATTATTAATTTAAAGGGAAGAGGAAGAAAAGGAGGGTTAAGGGTAAAAGGATAAGGTTTTTATACCTTATAGCCTTTAACTTAAGGCGCGGAATACCGCGATAGCGGATAGGCCGCTTAATACGCCGCTAGGCTATTAAAAGCGGATATAATAGCCGCTTAATATGTAAACGGGCTTTTTAATAAGTAGCTAGCCGATTAAAGATAAGCGGCGGCGGTAGGTAAGGCTATTAAACCTACTATTATACGGCCTTACTTACTATAATATAAGTCTTATACTTATAAGACCGCGGATTAAGCAGCCCTTTATAATAGCTAATAGCTTTTTATAATAGTTAATAGCTTTAAGCTACTTTATATAGTTTAAGGAGTAAAGGTATTATATTAAAGTCTTAAACTTATAAGGTTATTAAGACTTAAGCTATAGCTTAAACCTAAATATATAAAAGGGGCCGGGTTTATATATATAAGCAGAGACCCGCTATATATAAGCAGGCTTTTTATAGCTTATTATTATAATACTACGGACGGCATTAATATACTAGCTTTTACTTACTTTATTATAGCTGCTAGCTATAATAAGTACGCTTAAAGATAATAACTATAATATAGACTAAGCGGTAAAAGTTTAATATTAAATAGCGGCACTTTATTAAAGTAAACTAAGAACGTTAAATTTAAACTAATAAGACTTAGGTTAATAGGATCCCCTACTGCTACTTTATTACTCTTTTTCTAGCTTTATTACTTGTTCCCCGGCTTATAATTACCTTCTTATATAATTTATATACTATGTTAATCTTAATAAGAGAAAACTTAAATGAATTTAGCAAAGTAAAAATTAAGGGCGATAAGTATATATTTTTACGCTGCTTTTTAAGCTTTTATAAAAGTATATATCTCTTTTAAAACTTAAGCTAAAGTAAGATAAACGCCGAGTCTTATTTTTTATATATTTTACTTAAGCTTAAAGACTTTTAGATTTATAAGTAAGACTTTAAGGTTTAGTAAGATAACGCCTTATTATATATAGCGAAATCTATATAAGAAGCTATTTATACTATATTCTTAAGGGCTAATTTCGTTATATAGCCTCCCTTAAGCCTTAACCTTAACTTAATTAAGTATATATAGGCGTAGATAAAGACGTGAATTAATAATATATATAGGCATAAGCGGCTTACGGGCAAGGCGCTTAAAGCTACTATTATTAATGCTAAAAATGCTCTTTTTAGCGATATTTTATAACGTTTAGCGCATCTAATACTATAAAGGCTATAAGCTATATATAATATAAAGGTCGGATTTATAAGCTACTAATTAATATTAATATACTTCTTTTTTACTTACGTTTACAATACTTTTTATATATTTCTTAGTATCTCTTATCTCCGCCTTATCCTTAGCGTTAATAAGCCCTTATATAAAAGCCCTTATAAAAAAAGGCTAAAAATTTAACTTATTAATAATAGCGGCACAGACTATACTAAGCTAGCGCGGTTAAAATAGGCGGGGCGGGCTAGCGTTAGTACGTATCTTTAAAATAAGGCGTAAGTATAAGTAAAGATATATATAAGTATAAATAGTAAAACTCCTATATAGATTGTTATAAATATAAGGAGTGTATATACTAAGGCCCGACACTAAATTTACTGCGGGAGTACTAAGCGTAGCTCTAGCCCTTATTATAAAGGTTAGCTATATATATATAAGACCACTACTCGTATATATAAATTCCTTCTTAGCTAGCTATTATATTTTAAAGCTCCCTTTTTTTATAAGTTATAACTTTTATATAAACTCTAAAATCAATTTAAACCTAATTACTTATAAGCTTTTAAAGGCTAAGGTCTTAAAGTAGTAGCTTAAAATTCAAGCTATTACTACTTAAAATAAACTATAATATAAATAAATAGCCTTAATTAATACTATATAATATATATACTTAATAAGGATATACCTTTGTAGCTATATATAACTAACTTTATAATTATATTACTTATAGTAAGAGATTTACTATATTAATAGCTTCGTATAATAAAATAGTTGCTATTAATAAATTTAAGACTTTTAATAACTTTAAATATAAAATAGCCTTTATAGCCTTAAGATTAAAGTATAAAGCTATAGTAAATAAGCTTTAAGGCTAAGAGAATTATTAGTTTTAAAGAATAAAGCTTATTATCGCCTTTAAAATAAAGAATCTTAAGGGCTTTATTAATAGCACTATTATACTACTTTTAGCGAGCACTCTTAAGTATATAACTTAAGAGATAATAAAGAGAATAGCTATATATAGTATTATTATACGTATTACTTTAAAGATAAAAAAGCTTATTATAATAAAAAATAAGATAAAAAGATAACTGCTAAAAAAAATAAACATATTTAAAGTTTTTTTTATAAAGGTATTTAAAGTCGCTTTTTATATAACTTTTATAAAATTTAAAACCCTTAATATAAAAAGGTTCGCTTATATAAAGGTTTTAATAAAAAAGCTATAATAATATTTAAATTAGCTTATTATAATAAGAAAACGTTTTTTTTAACAACCCTTTATTATTATAGCTTTAAAAAGCATGAAAAGGTAGCGCTTTAATTAATATACTAATTAAACTTATAATTATTAATATAATATTACGGAATTTAAACGGCTATACTTAAACTCCTTACTTTACTTTTAAGGAGCCTTATAAAACTTTATAATAAAAACGCCCGGAGCCCGTACTACGAAGGCTCGCTTAAAAAGATATAACGAATATTACTAATCGGACCCCGCTAAGGTTTTTAAGATATAACTATAAAGGCTTAAAAGCCTACCTAATTATAGTTTATAACGTTTCTAACTATAAAAAATACTATTAAAACTACTAAGCGGATTCCGCTAGTATCTTTAAAGGATATCTAAGGATTTCCGCGGGATATTTTAATTATAGTTTAACCTATTTCTAACTATAAAAGTACCTTAAAAGATATAGGATAAACTTTACCGCAATTTTTAAGAGATATTTAAGGATATTTTCAGGATTTCCTTAATTATAGTTTATAGTATTTTTAACCGGGCTTATACTTAGTTTATTAAGCAATTTTAAAAGGATATTTATAGTTTATCTATATACTAATAATAAATAAAAAGATAGTATAGTTAAAAATCTTTAAAATTAGCTTAAAGAACTAAGTATAAAGTAACTAACTATACTTTAAAAAATAAATAAGCTTTTCACTATTTTTAAACCTTTATATACGTTTATATATAGTAATTAGTTTATTATACTAGCTTAATTAGCGGTAATTAGTCCGTAATACTAGCTTTAACTAATAGTAATTAGTTTATAGTACTAGCCTTAACTAGTAGTAATTAATCTACGCCTTATCCCTTTATCTTTATACTATAAAGCGTAGTAAATAGTAGTAATTCTTACTTATTTAAACGGAAATCTTTTAAATATCCGCTAAGCTAAAAGCGACTATATTATATAATTAAGTACTTATTTTATAAGAAGTTAAATACTTAATGATATTTTCTTTAGTAAGAAGCTCTTATTAGGTTTTAAGTCTAACCTTAATAATAAGTACCTCTTCCTTAACGCGCTTATAATAAAACTTTAAGATAAGTAGGCCGTAAAAGCGGAAAAGGCCGCGGCTTATTAAGTATACTAGTTTAATAATCTCCTTTACCCTTTTTTAAGATACTATACTATAATAGCCTATAAAGCTAAATAAGATATAAAACGAGTCCCGCTTAGCTAAGCTAAGACTATTACCTTTTAAAAGGTAATCCGCTTTTAAAATATTAATAAAAAATAAACTATAAAATGATAAAACCTATATAATTAAGTAAACTAGATTTAATATTACTTAAATAAATTGATTATTCTTTAAATAGAAAAAGTAAAGATAAGCCGACTTTAAAACTATTTAGCTCCCCGCTTACTAAATACCTTTTAAATTAAGCTTATAATAAAGTTACTCTTTCTTTAAGATAATAAGCTTAGCAGATATTTCTACTATACATTATTAATAGAGCTTAGCTTAAAAGCCTTAATTAAAAATCTACTTTAAAGGATACTTCTTAGTTTCTTAGTTTAATATTACTATTTAGCCTTATTTACTATAGCCGCGCTAATTAAAGCATTTTCGGGACTTTAAATTAATAAAAATAAGCCTCCTATACTAAGTGCTTTATAGTATACTAGATTTTAAGACGTATATAAGATAAAAGGTTAAGCGCTTAGTAAGAGTATTAAGATTAAAACCTTAATAAGAAGCGATAAGAATATAGTAAGCAATACCTTTAGCGGGCTAAACCTATTTATCCTTAGTATATAAATACTAAGACTAAGTATAGTTTTACGTCTTTTAATAAAAATAGTAGTAATATTAAACGAATAATTTCTTAATCTCCTTTAAGTATTAAGAAAAGAAGACGCGCTTATTTAGCCTTAAGAAAAACCTAAACTATAAGCTAAAGATATAAAGAGATTAAACTTATTAAGACGTTTAAAAGTATCTTTTAATAAAGTTTAAGAAGATAATAAGGCTAATATATTTTAAGGAGTAGACCGTTTTATCGACTTTATCCGCCGAAACGCTAATAAAAGCGAGGCCTATATAAACAAATTAGCTATTTAATTGCCTTTTTTCCTTTATAAAAGTGCGGCGGAATAGTATTTTAAGGACTTCTTAAAACTATAATAAGAAGAACTTAACAAGCCCGGTATTAAACTAAGCCGATAGATCTCCGCTTTATAAAAACAGTTTAAAATCCGCTTAAATATAATAATATAAGCACTTAATAAAGAGCACTTTACTATTAAAAATATAGTAATAAGATTTAACTTTAAGTCTTAAATATTATACTTACGATATAAAGCTAAGGCCGCGCTTTGTTAACTAAACTACTTAACTATAGTAATTTACTAAAAGCTAGATATTTATTTATAATAATTCTTATAACGTTTAGTAAAAAATAAGAATATTAATAAATAAATTAATAAATATAAGGAAATTCCTTCTTAGCTATAAGTTAAATATACTTAAGGATCTTAAAAGCACTTATTAGTGTAAAAGAAATAAGTCTAACTTATAAAAAGGTAAGGGCTAACTAGCTATACCTTATATATACTTAGAAAATAGTCCGGGACGCCTTAGCTATTTATTAAGGGCTTACTAAAGCTATAAGTTACGTTTTTAAACGGCTTAATAAAGGCGGATATACTATAGGCCTTATAGCGCTCGCTAAGTTAAAGGAGAAACCCGTTTAAATAGTTAAGAATATAAGCTAAGGTTCTTTAGCTTAAGAAAGAAAAAACCTTTAAGACTATATGCTTATTAATACTAAAGGTAAAGCGGGTATACTATATAATTAAAGAAGAAACTATAGTAAAGACTAATAACTATTAAAAAGACGAAGAGTATAATATAAAAAAAGCTTAATTAAATACTAACGAAAGCTTAAAAGAAACCGTAATCTATACTATAGTAAACTTAGTTTAAGAGGCCGATAAAGTATACGGATTTTACGGTAAAGTATTCCCTTTAAAGAATAAGCTTTATTAATATATTAAAGTTAAATACCCCCTTAACCTTAACTAAGACGTTATTATATAAAGATATAGCTTAGTATAATAAGTAGTTATTTTAAAGCTATAAAGCGTTTAAATAGTTAAAGCTTCCTTTAATATTTAGCTATTTAGCTTTAATAAGCTATTATAATTTACTTAAAAATACTTATTAGTTTATAAAAAAAAGGGCTTAAGATAAGCATTAAAGCCTATATAAATACTAAGGTAAACCGAAGCTTTATTTAAGTTAACTTAGTAAAGACCTTTTAAGACGTAATTATAAACTCCTTTTAATAAATTCTTATTTAAGGAGTAAGAAAGATAGCTATTATTAAATAAGTAAAGTTTACCGCGTATATACTAAGAAATCTAAATAGTAAACTCGCGGTAATAAAAGTAAGGATCGGCGCTTAAATAGTAAAACGCTTAGCGGCTAATATATTACTTAGCTAAGACTTTTTAGTTTCTTATTAAGGGGACCTTATTAACTTTATATTAGTCTTACGGATTAAGGCTTATAAAGGGATTAAAGCCGAAGTTAAGATAGTTTAGTTAAGACTAGCGATATATAAATAGGTAATTTACTTAGTTACTATAACGAATTTAGCTAGTTTTAGCTACGCTTTACTTATATAGGTCTAGGCGCGCCGTTAAGGCATAATATAATATTTTTCCTTAATAACCTTAAGCTTACTTAGATAATAATATAAGATTATAAAAGCTTTATAGCAATAAACTATTTTAAAGAACTACTAATAGTCCGCTAAGGCTAGAAGGTAAGGATAATTATAGACCTTAATAAGCAGTTTTAGCTATATAAAAAGGTTAATGCTATTACTCTCTTAGCAAAAGCCTTTATAAAAGATCTAAATAAAATAGACCTTACTAAAGACTTTTTATAAAAGGATCTTATAATAAACTATAAGCTTAAAATCAGCCGAACTAAAGACTTACTTAAACTTACTATTAATAAGGGTATTTAGATTTACGCTAAGGACTTAAAATACGTATTAAAAGTCTAAGATATTCTTTAATCGTTTCCCCGCCTTTAAAAGGATAAGGGAGTAGTATATATAAATAAATGCGAATATATATATATTTCTTTAGTAAAAGGATAATAATACTAATAAGTTATATTAAAATTATACTTATTAAGCAATAAAGATAAAAAGGTAGTAAATATTATATTTAGCTAGCTAACTATATAAAGCCGATTAAAATAAGTTTATAGGCTAACTTTATTTATAGCGCTAGTATTTATAATATAAAAATAGTAAATAAAAAGGAAAAAGGATAAGTAGTTATAAACTTATAAGGAATTAATGCTACTATTACCTTAAACGCTTACTTAATGCTACTTTAAAGCGATATAATTAAATACCTTTAAGGAAAGAAGTTTATTAGTGCGGTAAACGTATAATCGTTTTTTTATTATTTCTTAGTTTACTAAGACTATTAAGAAAGGTTTATAGTTATAAGTTATTATAGGCTAAAATAGATTACTAATAATACTTATAAGCTTTAAGAACTCCTTAAGATACGTTTAAAGGTTTATTAATAACGTCTTTTATAAATATTAAGAATATATAGCGGCTTATATTAACGATATTATTATTTACTTTAATATAGCCGAAGAACACCTTTAATATTTAAAGGCCGTATTCCGCGCTTTTAACGACTATAATATTACCTTATCTAGACTAAAGTCCTTTTTAGTATACTTATTTATATAGCTCTTTAAATTTAAAGTAAACGCTATTAGCTTAAGAAATATAAATAAACGCGTATAAGCCTTAAAGAATATTATGTTTTTAAAAAACCTTTAATAGCTTAAGAAATAAATTAGCTTTATTAAGTAGCTATAGTATATAGTATTATATTTTACTAAGGAAGTCGATATCCTATAAAAATTAAAAACGGAGCTACTTTAAGTAAAATAAGAAAAAAGAGTCCCTTTAAGGGGCTAAGGATAGGCTTAATATACTATAAAAGCCGCTTTTTAGCTTACTTTAAAAGAAGAAAAGGCCTTTATAATTTTAATTAAGAAACTTACTAAGCCTTAAACGATTTACTATATTAACCCCGCTTAATAACTATTTATTTAAATTAATATATCTTAAAAATATAAAGTAGCGGCTATAGCGTTTTACTTAAAAGAAGGCACGGAATAGGATAAAAAGACGCTACTAGCTTAAACTAAGGTTTAACTTATCGTTTACTTAAGCCGCGCCTTTTAAGATAAAGAACCTAAATATTAGCTTATAGAACTTAAAGTAGCCGGTTTAGTATAAGCAGTCTATAAGTTATATACTATAGTACTATTTATAAGAACGCTATAAGTAGTTATCTTTACTAACTATATAAGTACTTATAGAATTATATACTAAAAATCCTTATTTTATAATAGTATAAAATCTAGAAATAAGCTAGGCTTTGCGTTTTAATACTTAAGCGAATTCTTACCTAAGGTATATTATATCTTAAGCGTTAAAAACGTCGTGCCGGACGCTTTTTTACGTTTACTATACTAAGATAATAAGCTAGTATTCTTAAACTAAAAAGAGGAATTAAAACGTATTTAAGAAGATAAGATAACGGACTACGTATTCCTTTATATAGAAGCATTAATTAAATTACCGCTCTACTAAAAAAGAATTAATAGATATATAGAGGATATATAGTAAGTAAAGATTATAGCATAGATTAGCGATAAGGATAGTATCCCCGGATTTTTATTCTTTTAGTTATAAGGGTTACTATACTTTATAAAGAATAAAAATAATTAACGCTAAAGACTATATATTCTTAAGACTTACGCTAAGGAGATTATTAAAAACGCTTGCGCTAAATATTTTTATACTAGCCGTACTTATATATAATAAGATCTATTTAAGCGTTTCTTAATCTTATAGCTTAGTAAATATATAGATAAGGTTTTAAATAGCTATAATACCTATTACCGTAATTAAACCGATTAAGGTAAGACGCTAAAGTAGCTTATTTTAATTTAAAGCCCGCTAGTTTTATACTATATAATAGCGATAGACTTTATTTCTAGGCTCTTAGTAGTTTAAGCTAAATAATCCTTATAAAAAGATCTTATAAAACCCTTTTTTAATATCTTACTAACTATAACTAATAAATTCTTAAAAATATATCTCCTTATCTTAAGCAATAACTAGTTTATAGCGGAAGATTAAGTATAAGCATTATATACTAAGCTACTCCGCGCTAATTAAAGGATTTTAAAAAGGATAATCTTTAACTAAGACGTAAAGTTTATCTTAATATTTTAGCAGACTTTATAGTAAGCCTTTAAATCGAAGCTTTTTATATTAACCGCTTAATACCTTTAAACTAATAACTTATTTAAAAGCCGAAACTAAACTATAAAAATCGCGCTACGATTCTTTACTATTAATTTTACGGACTTATGCTAAACCGATATGCTAATTGCTTTTTAATTTAGCCTTAATAATTCCTTCGCCTTAGTAATTTATATAGCCCTTAGTAAGCTTATTATAAAAATAAAAATAAATTACGGCCTCCGGTTTCTTAGTAACTACTTATACTTATAAAACTAAGAGGTCTTATAAGAAGAAGCTAAGTTAGTTATCGCTTATACTTAAGCCGCTATAAAGAAGAAATATAATAAGAAATACCGCCCGCTAAAATTAAAGCCTAGCGATTAAGTCTAGCTATAGCTTAATAAAGGCTATTATATTATAAACGGTAGACTAATAAAGCTTTTAAAAAGACGTATTAAGCTATTTAAAGTTATTACTAAAATAAGATAGCTTATATACTAGTTAAATATAAAAAGGTCTCTTAATATTTATCCGGTCGTTTTAGTAGTATAACTACGCTTAGCGGATAAGCTAATTATATACTTAAGCTTAGTTTAAGATAAAAGGATACTGTACTTAAATAAGTAAAAAGTAAAATAAATCTTATAAAGCTATATAAAAAAAAAGGCGGCGGAAAGCTAAAAAAGGAGTTCTTTATAGCTTAAAAAGGCTAGCTAAGTAGCTATAACTTATAGGTAAATAAAAAAGCGGTCTTTTTACTAAAGATTATTAAAGCCTTCGAAAAAGCATAAAAGGAGTTAGCTACTTAAGTAGTTTAAATAAAAGTATAATACACGGCCTTTATAACTTAATATAAAACTCTTTAACTAAGAGACCTAAGCGGTTAAGCTTTAGTATAAGACTTAAAAGCTATTATAAGTTATAAGAAACTATAACTTATTACGCTTAGGGTAATTAGTTATTTTAATAATAATATACTACTATTTACTTTAAGTAATAAGGCCTTTTTAGCTTTATAGTATACTTATTTAAATTCTCTCCGCCGCCTGCCCTTTCTCCTTTCCTTTTTTCTTTTTATAACTATATTTCCCTTTACTACTAGCTATAGCCCGCTATACCTCGCTTACTTATATATATATAACTTTTTTTACCTTAAGCTTATAATCCTTATACTCTTATTTTAAGTCCCTTTATTATTTAACGTCTTTTATAGCGAAGATTAGCTATTTTATAACTACCTTTTTAGCCCGCCTTTTTATAAGCCCTTATGCTTTTAATATAAAGGATATAAATAAGCGCTTAAGCTTTATAAAAACGAGGCGGCTATCCTTTATAGCCTTAAGTCCCTTAGCAAGAATTAAAACCTTTAAGTTTAAGCTTTTATATAAACCTACGCCGCCTTTTATAACTACGCTTAAGCTAACGGATTCGACTTAAATTATAGTACTATAAAAGACAGCTTATATTACCCTTTTTAAATACTTAACTTAAATAACTCGCCTCTTAGCTTTATACTATAACGTAGTTTAAATAGCTAGTTTCGTAATAGCTTTACTATACCTTTTACTTAGCTTTTACTATCTAAAGGCCCCCGCCGCTTATATATTTTTTAAGGTATAGCTAGAAATCCTTATTAATAAAATAACTAGCTAATACTTAATGTCTTTAAGTTAGCTAACCTCGCTATAATCTTAAGATTTATAATAGCCGCTATAGCTAGCGGAAACCCGCTTTTACTAAATAACTAAAACGATATCCGCGCTATCCTTAACTATATATTTAAGGCTTAGCTTAACTAGTTTATAGCTAGGTTTATAGCGGCGTCTTAAGTTATTATAGCTAAAACCCTATCCTGCTCTATATACGGTTTAGCCCGCGCTATAAAATCCCCCTCTTAGCTTATAGCCGCTATAAGCCTTAAGGACATATTTAGTCTTACTTAATAAACGCTCTTTTTACTTACCGCTACGCTTAGTTTAGCTATATAAAGGCATATAAGCGCCTTATTATAGTCTATCCGCTATCCCTCCTTAACTAAAAGAAATAGCAATAACTAGCCTTATAATATATTCCGCTGCCTGATTTTATAAGAGCCGTTAATAGTAATTAATACAATCCTTAATAGGCCTAGCTTCGCGGGCTTATACTTTAGCGATAAGAGTATAATAATTAAAAGTTTCCGCTTAGCTATAAACTACGCTAAGATTTACTTATAGGCCCGCAAAGAGTTTAAACGCAACTTAACTTTAACTTAAGTAATAAAATTCTTAAGCTTTAATATCCGCTTTATTAGCTATATTAACTACGCGCTTTATATTCTTACTTTTAAGGCCCCCTTTATAAAAAGGTTTTTTAAGACTATTAAGCACGTTTAAAACCTTAAAAGCAAGGAGTTAAGGACTAAAGCTATTAAGGACCTTATTACCCGCTTTTAAGCGGGAATATAAACGTTTAATACCTTAATACTAACTATACCTATTAATATTAATAAGATAGCTTACCTTTACTTTAATACTTTCTTAGTAGCTAAAGGCGCGTTAGTTAGCGGAAAGGTATAAGTAGTAGCGCTATATAAAAAAGATAATAGGTAAAAAAGCCTAGCGATAAAAAGTAAAGGATACTTTTAATAATAGCAATAAGTAAGATATAATATCTCGCTTATAAGCGGCCTATAAAGCTAATAAGTAGTAGAAAGAAATTAGTAGAGGATTAAAAAACGGTATAAAAAGTAAGTAAAATAATAATAGAAAATAAGGCTTAAATAAAGCTAGTCTTTTATAATATATCTCGCTAAGGAATCTAAATATTCCTTAGCGTAAAGACTCCTTACTACTTAATAAGTACTTAAACGTATGCTTTAAAGGAAAGTCGGAAAACTTTATTATAGGTTTTAGCTAAACGCGCTAATCGCCTTAATAAAAATAAAGATATATAACTAAATAAGAAGTTAAGATTTATAATAAAAGCCGCCTATTAACTATCTTAAGCTACTTAGCTATTATTACCCGGATAGGCCGAAATAACTATTAAAAGGATAAGGATAGCGTACTATTAATATAGCGTAAAGACGCTATTATAAAGCTATAACTTAGCGCCCCCTTTACTTTATTCTTACTTTAAACTAATAAGGACGTTAGCTTTTCTTTCTTACTTAAAGGAGTTATTATAAAATCTAAACGGCTATGCTTAAACTCCTTACTTTACTTTAAAGGAGCCTTATAAAACCCCGCGATAAAAACGCTTAAAGTATATACTATAAAGGCTTACTTAAGGAGATACGATAAATATTACTAATCGGACCTTATTAAGGTTTTTAAAATATAACTATAAAGGCTTAAGAGCTTACTTAACTATAGTTTACGATATTTCTAACTATAAAAAATACTATAGAAACTATTAAGCGGATTCCGCTTATATCTTTAAGAGATAATTAAGGATTTCCGCGGGATATCTTAACTATAATTTAACTTAGTTTTAACTATAAAAGCACCTTAAAAAACATATAATAAACTTTACCGCGATTTTAAGGGATATCTAAGGATATTTAAAGGATTTCTCTAACTATAGTTTATAGTATTTTTAACCGGGCTTATACTTAGTTTATTAAGCGATTTTATAAGGATATTTATAGTTTATTTACGTACTAATAATAAATAAATGGATAATATAGTTTAAGATTCTTAAAATTAGCTTAAAGAACTAAGTATAAAGTAGTTAGTTATATCTTTAAGAATAGATAAGCCTTTTACTATTTTTAAACCCTTATATACGTTTATATATAGTAATTAGTTTATTATACCGGCTTAACTAATAGTAATTAGTTTATAGTACTAGCTTTAACTAATAGTAATTAGTTTATAATACCGGCCTTAACTAACGGTAATTAGTTTACGCCTTATCCCCTTATTTTTACGCTATAAAGCGTAGTAAAGCCTTATAAAACCTTATAACGGGAACGCTTAAAGTACGCGCTATAAAGGCTTGCTTAAAAAGATATAATAAATATTATTAATCGGACCCCGCTAAGGTTTTTAAGATATAACTATAAATATTTAAGAGCTTATCCGATTATAGTTTATAATATTTTTAACTATAAAGAATACTATATAAACTATTAAATAGATTGTGCTAGCATTTTTAAAGGATATTTAAGGATTTCCGCGGGATATCTTAATTATAATTCGGCCTATTTTTAATTAAAAAAGTACCTTTAAAGATATAGGATAAACTTTACTACGATTTTAAATAATATTTTAAGATATTTAAAAGATTTCCTTAACTATAGTTTATAGTATTTCCGATTTAGCTTATACTTAGTTTATTAAGTAATTTTATAAGGATATTTATAGTTTCTTTATATACTAATAATAAACGGTAAGATAATATAGTTAAAGTTATTTAAAATGAGCCTAAAAAACTAAGTATAAAGTACTTAGCTATACCTTTAAGAAAAACTAAGTTTTTTACTATTTATAAACCTTTATATACGCTTATATATAGTAATTAATCTATTATACCGGATTAACTAGTAATAATTAGTCCGTAGTACTAGCTTTTATTAGCAGTAATTAGTTTAAAGTATTAGCTTTAACTAATAGTAATTAATCTATACTTTATCCCCTTATTTTTATACTATAAAGTATAGTAAATAGTAATAATTCTTACTTATTTAAACGGAAATCTCTTAAATATCTACTAAGCTAAAAGCGACTATATTATACGATAAATTACTTATCTTATAAGAAGTTAAATACTAAACGATATTATTTTTAGTAAAAAGCTTTTATTAACTTTTAAGTTTAACTTTAATAATAAGTATTTTTTTCTTAACGCGCTTATAACTAAACTTTAAGATAAGTAGGCTATAAAAGCGGAAAAGGCTATAGCTTATAAAGTATACTAGTTTAATAATATCTTTTACTTTTTTTTAAAGTATTATACTATAATAGCTTACGGAGCTAAAGAAGATATAAAATAAGTCTTACTTAGCTAAGCTAAGACTACTACTTTCTAAAAGGTAATTCGCGTTTAAAATAATAATAAAAGATAAACTATAAAACGATAAAACTTATATAACTAAGTAAATTTAATTTAGTACCGCTTAAACTAATTAATTATTCTTTAATTAAAAAAAGTAAGAATAAGCCGACCTTAAGATTTTTTAGTTCCCCGCCTTTTAAATACCCTCCGGGTTAAGCTTTTAACAAAGCTACCTTTTCTTTAAGATAATAAGCTTAGTAAATACCTTTACTACGTACTATTAATAAAGTTTAGTTTATAGGCCTTAACTAGAAATTTACCTTAAAGGATACTTAGTAGTTTTTTAGTTTAGTATTACTATTTAACTTTATCCGCTATAGCTAAGCT
This sequence comes from Ophiocordyceps robertsii, assembly GCA_027405785.1. Taxonomy (NCBI): domain Eukaryota; kingdom Fungi; phylum Ascomycota; class Sordariomycetes; order Hypocreales; family Ophiocordycipitaceae; genus Ophiocordyceps; species Ophiocordyceps robertsii. Next base: position 21,363 of record JAPEBW010000736.1, read on the forward strand.
AATTAAGGCGTTTTAAGACTCTTAATTAATAAAAATAAGCCTTTAATACTTAAGGCCTTATAGCGCACTAAATCTTAAGATATATATAAAATAAAGATTGAACTACTAAGTAAGAGTATTAAAATAAAGACCTTAATAATAAGCAGTAAAAACGCAATAAGTAATACCTTTAATAAGCTAAACCTATTTATACTTAGCGTATTAATACTAAGACTAAGTATAGCTTTAAGCCTTTTAGTAAGAATAGTAGTAATATTAAATATATAATTCTTAAGCCTTTTTTAAGCACTTAGAAAAAAAGACGCGCTTATAAAGCTTTAAGGAAACCCTTAATTATAAGCTAAGGGTATAAGGAGATTTAACCTATTAAGACCGCTAAAAGTATCTTTTAATAAGGTTTAAGAAGATAATAAAGCTAATATATTTTAAGGAGTAGACCGCTTTATCGACTTTAACCGCTAAAACGCTAATAAAAGCGAGGCTTATATAGATAAGCTAGATATTTAATTACCTTTCTTTTTTTAAGAAAGCGTAGTAAAATAGTATTTTAAAGACCTCTTAAAACTATAATACGAAGAACTTAGTAAGCTTAGCGTAAAGCTAAGCTAATAAATCTCCGCCTTATAAAAATAGTTTAAAATCCGCTTAAATATAGTAATATAAGCACTTAATAAAAAGCACTTTACTATTAAAAATATAATAATAAAGTCTAACTTTAAATTATAAATATTACGCTTATAATATAAAGCTTAGTCCGCACTTTATTAGCTAAACTACTAAATTATAATAATCTATTAAAAGCTAAATATTTATTTCTAAGAATCTTTATACTATTTAATAAGAAATAAAGAGATTAACGGATAGATTAATAAATTAAAAGAAATTTTTCCTTAGCTATAAGTTAAATATACTTAAAGATCTTAAAAGTACTTAATAGCGTGAAAAAAAAGGTTTTACTTATAAATAAGTAAGGCTTAATTAGCGATACTCTATATATACTTTAAGGGTAGTTTAAGACGCCCTAACTATTTATTAAGGGCTTACTAAGACTAAAAGTTATATTTTTAAACCGCTTAGCTAAAGCGGATGTACTATAAGCCTTATAACATTTATTAAATTTAAAGAGAAACTTAACTAAATAGCTAAAAATATAAGCTAAGGTCTTTTAGCTTAAAAAAGAAATAACTTTTAAGACTATATACTTATTAACGCTTAAGCTATACTAAGTATACCTTATTATTAAAAAAGGAACTATAATAAAAATTAATAACTATTTAAGAGATAAATAGTATAATATAAAAGGAGCTTAAATAAACGCTAATAAAAGCTTAAAGGAAACCGTAATCTATACTATAATAAACTAAGTTTAAAAGGCTAATAAAGTATATAGATTTTATAGTAAAGTATTCCCCTTAAAAAATAAGCTTTATTAATATTTCGAAGATAAATACCCTTTTAACCTTAGCTAAGATATTACTATAAAACGATATAGCTTTAATATTATAAGTAGTGATTTAAAAGCTATAAAGGGCTTAAATAGTTAAGGCTTTCTTTAACGTTTAGCTATTAAGCTTTAATAAGCTATTATAATTAACCTATATAGACTTATTAGTTAATAGAAAAGCAAGGCCTAGGATAAGTATTAAAGCTTATACGGATACCGGGGTAACTTAAAGCCTTATTTAAGCTAACTTAGTAAAGAACTTTTAAAATAGAACTATAAACTCCTCTTAATAAATTCTTATTTAAAAAGTAAGGAGAATAGCTACTATTAAATAAGTAAGATTTACCGCGTATATACTAAAAAGGCTAAATAGTAACCTCGCGGTTATAAAAGTAAGGATTAGCGCTTAAAAAGTAAAACGCTTAGCGGTTAATATATTACTAAGCTAAGATCTTTTGGTTTTTTATTAAAGGGACCTTATTAACTTTACGTTAGTTTTATAAATTAGGGCTTATAAAGGGATTAAGGCTAAAGTTAAAATAGTTTAGGTAAGATAAGCGATATATAGATAAGTAATTTACTTAATTATTACAATAATTTTAGCTAGTTTTAGCTACGCCTTACTTATATAGATTTAGGTATTACTATAAAAGCGGGATATAATATTCTTTTATAATAACCTTAAGCTCGCTTAAATAATAATATAAGATTATAAGAGCTTTATAGTAATAAACTGCTTTAAGGAAATATTAATACTCCGCTAAAGTTTAAAGGTAAGGATAATTATAAACTTTAATAAGTAGTTTTAGCTAAATAAAGAGGTTAATATTTTCTTTTTTATAAACATGCTTATAGAAAACCCGGATAAAATAAGCCCCCTTAAAAACCTTTTATAAAAAGATCTTATAGTAAACTATAAGCTTAATATTAGCTAAACTAAGAACTTACTTAAACTTATTATTAATAAAAGTATTTAGATTTATACTAAGGACTTAAAATATATATTAAAGGTTTAAAATATCCTTTAATCGTTTCCTTATTTTTAAAAAAACGAGAGAGCAATATATATAGACGATTTTAAATATATATATATTTCCTTAATAAAAAGATAGTAATACTAATAAGTTATATTAAGATTATACTTATTAAGCGATAAGAATAAAAAGGTAGTAAATATAATATTTAGCTAGCTAACTAAGTTAAGACGATTAAAGCGGGTTTTTAAGCCGACTTTATTTATAGCGCTAGTATTTATAATATTAAAGATAGTAAATAAAAAGATAAAGAAATAAGTAATTATAAATCTATAAGGGAATAACGCTATTATAAGTTTAAACGCTTACTTAATACTGCCTTAAAGCGACATAATTAAACGCTTTTAAGAAAAAAGTTTATTAGTATAGTAAATATATAATCGTTTTTTAATAGATTTTAGTTTATTAAGACTACTAAGAAAAATATATAGTAATAAGCTATTATAAGCTAAAAAGGTTACTTATAATACTTAGAAACTTTAAGAAATCCTTAATATACGTTTAAAGATTTATTAATAACGTTCTTTATAGATACTAAAAATACGCGGCGGCTTATATTAACAATATTATTATTTATTTTAATATTAGTAAAAAATACTTTTAATACTTAAAAGTAGTATTCCGCGCTTTTTATAACTATAATATTACTTTTTTAAAACTAAAGTCCTTCTTAGCGTACTTGTTTATATAACTTACTATTAGCTTAATAAATATAAATAAACGTATATAAGCGTTAAGGGATATTACGTTCTTAAAAACCCTTTACTAGCTTAAAAAATATATTAGCCTTATTAAGTAGCTATACTAAATAGTTCTATATTTTACTAAGGAAATTAATATCTTATAAAAATAAAATACGGAGCTACTTTAAGTAAGATAAGAAAGAGAAGTCTCCTTAACGGGCTAAGGATAAGTATAATATACCCTAAAAGCTACTTTTTAGCTTACTTTAAAAGAAGAAAAGGCCTTTATAAATCTAATTAAAAAACTTACTAAGCCTTAAACGATTTACTATTTCGACCTTACTTTATAACAATTTATTTAAATTAACGCGTCTTAAAAATATAAAGTAGCAGCTATAGCTTTTTACTTAAAGAAAGGTATAAAATAAAGTAAAAAGACTTTATTAGTATAAACTAAGTTGTAGCTTATTATTTACTTAAGCCGCACTTTTTAAAGTAAAGAACTTTATTATTAGCTTATAAAACTTAAAGTAACTAGTTTAGTATAAGCGGTTTATAAGCTACGTATTATAGTACTATCTATAAAAATACTATAAGTAGTTATTATTACTAACTAAAAAAGTACTTATAGAATTATATACTTAAAGTCCTTCTTTTCTATTAGTATAAAATTTAATAATAAGTTAGTCCTCGCCTTTTAATACTTAAGCTAATTCCCGCTTTAAGTATACTATATCTTATATGTTAAAAATATTATACTAGATACTTTTTTATATTTTCCGTATTAAAATAATAAGCTAACATTCTTAAACTAAGAAAAGAAATTAAAACGTATTTAAGAAAATCAGATAATAAACTGCGTATTCCTTTATATAAAAGTATTAATCGAATTACCGCTCCGCTAAAGAATAATTAATAAATATAAAAAGGATATATAGTAAGTAAAGATTATTATATTGCTTAGTAATAAGGATAGTATCCTTAAGCGTTTATTCTTTTAGTTATAAGGGCTATTATGCTTTATAGAGAATAATAAACGCTAAAGACTATATATCTTTAAGACTTACGCTAAAGAAATCGTCGAAGACACTTATACTAAATACTTTTATACTAGCCGTATTTATATATAATAAGATCTTTTTATAAGCTTCTTAATCTTATAGCTTAGTATATATATAGATAAAGTTAAACATAGCTATAATACTTATTACTATAACTAAACTAATTAAAGTAAAATACTAAAGTAGCTTATCTTTATTTAAAGCTTATTAGTTTTATATTATATAATAGTAATAAACTTTATTATTAAACTCTTAGTAGTTTAAGCTTAATAATCCTTATAAAAGGATCTTATAAAGAACTTTTTTAAAACCTTACTAACTATAATTTATAAATTCTTAAAGATATATCTTCTTATCTTAAGCAATAACTAATTTATAGTAGAAAATTAAGTATAAGCGTTATATATTAAGCTACTTTATGTTAATTAAAGGATTTTTAAAGGAATAATCTTTAACTAAGATATAAAGTTTACTTTAGCGTTTTAATAAACTTTATAGTAAGCCTTTAAATTAAAGCTTTAATATTTACTACTTATTACTTTTAAACCAATAGCTTATTAAAAAAGCAAAACTAAACTATAAAATTCGCGCTATGATTTTTAACCGCTAATTTCCTTGACTTACGCTAAACCGATATATTAATAGTCTTTTAGTTTAGCCTTAATAATCTTTTTTTTTAGTAATTTATATAGCTTTAAGCGACCTTAATATAAGAATAAAAATAAGTAATAAGCTCCGGTTTTTTTAGTAACTATTTATATTTATAAAACTAAGAGGTCTTTTAAATAAAGGCTAAGTTAGCTATTACTTATAATTAAGCTACTATAAAGGATAAATACAATATAAAATACCGCTTGCTAAATTTTAGCTAAGTAATTAAGTTTAGCTATCGCTTAAAAAAGGTTATTATATTACGGATAGTAAACTAATAAAACTTTAAGAAAGACGCACTAAGCCGTTTAAAGTTATTACTAAAGTAAAATAGCTAATATACTAGTTAAATATAAAAAGATATTTTAATATTTAGCCGGTTATTTTAATAGTATTACTACGCTTAGTAAATAAGCTAACCGTACGTTTAAGGCTAGTTTAAGATAAAAGAACGCCTTACTTAAGTAAATAAATAGTTAAATAAATCCTATAAAGTTATATAATAAGAAAAAGCGGCGGAAAGCTATAAAAAAAGTTTCTTAAAGCGTAAAAAGGTTAGCTAAGTAGCTATTACTTATAAGTAAATAAAAAGGCAGTCTTCTCGCTAATAATTATAAAGGCCTTAAAGAAAGTATAAAAGGAATTAAATACCTAAGTAGTTTCGATAAAAGTATAATAAGCCGCCTTTAAAGTATAACTTAATATAAAACTCTTTATCTAAGACAATTAAGTAGTTAAGCCTAAGTATAAGACTTAAAAGCTACTATAAGTTATAAGAAACTATAACTTATTATACTTAAAGTAATTAGTTATTTTAATAATAATACGCCGCCGCTTACTTAAAGTAATAAGGCCTTTTTAGCCTTATAGTATACTTATTTAAATTCTCTTTATTACTTAACCTCTTTTCTTTTTTTTCCTCCTTTTATAACTATACTTCTTTTAGCCGCTAGCTTTAGCCTACTATACCTTACTTACGTTTATATATATAGCTTCTCTTACCTTAAGCTTATAATCCTTATACTCTTATTTTAAGTCTTTTTATTATTTAACGTCTTTTATAGCTAAGACTAGCTATTTTATAACTACTTTTTTTAGCTTACTTTCGTATAAGCCCTTATGCTTTTAATATAAAGAATATAAGCGGGCGCTTAAGCTATATAAAAATAAAGCAGCTATACTTTATAGCTTTAAGTCCCTTAATAAAAGCTAAAACCTTTAAGTTTAAGCCTTTAATAAACCTACGCTACTTTTTATAACCGCGCTTAAACTAATAAGCTTAACTTAAATTATAGTACTATAAAGGATAGTTTATATTACCCTCTTTAAACGCTTAATTTTAACGACTTACTTTTTAGCCTTATACTACCGCGTAGTTTAAACGGCCGCTTTTACGGTAACTTAACTATACCTCCCGCTTAGTATTTATAGCTTAAAAGTTCCCGCCGCTTATATATTTTTTAAAGCGTAGCCGAAAACCTTTATTAATAAATGAATTAACTAATATATAATATTCTTTAGCTAGCTAACCTTACTATAGTCTTAAGATTTATAGTAGTTATTATAAATAGCAGAAACCCGCTTTTACTAAATAACTAAAACAATATCTATGCTATCTTTTACTATATATCTTAAGCTTAGCTAAACTAGTTTATAGCTAGGTTTATAATAGTATTTTAAGCTATTATAATAAAAACCTTATCTTGCTTTATATATAGTTTAGCCCGCGTACTAAAATCTCTTTTTTAGCTTATAGCCGCTATAAGCCTTAAAGATTCTTTTAGTCTTGCTTAGTATACGCTTTTCCTCTTAGCTATAATACTTAGCCTGGCTATATAAAGGCGTATAAGCGCCTTATTATAATCTATCCGCCGCCTTTACTTAACCGGAGTAAATAGCGATAACTAAGCTTGCGATATATTCCGCCGCCCGATTTTATAAAAGCCCTTTAAAGTAATAAAAATAATTCTTAATAGACTTAACTTTATAAGACTATATTTTAATAATAAGAATATAATAATTAAGAGTTTCTACCTAGTTATAAACTACGCTAAGTTTTACTTATAGGCTTATAAGAAGTTTAAAAGCAACTTAATATTATCTTAAGTAATAAAGCTCTTAAGGTTTAATATCCGCTTTATTAACTATACTAACTATATACTTTATATTCTTACCTTTAAGGCCTTTTTTATAAAAAGGTTTTTTAAGACTATAAAATATATTTTAAACCTTAAAAGTAAGGAATTAAGCACTAAAGCTATTAAGTATTACTATTTATACTTATATATATCTCTATTTACACTTACGCCCTATTTAAAAAATACGTACTAACGCTAGCCCGCCCCGCTTATTTATACCGCTTATATATAGTAAGTACCTAAACCTTTTAAATGCCCGCGCCTATATACGTAGTATATATACGCCCTCGCCCTTACCTGCCCTCGCCTGCTTATATATATATATTATAACTTTAAAGCTCTTACTAAAGACCCTCGCTTATATATATATATATACGCTTATATATATATATATACGCCTATATATATATATAAAACCCTCGCTTATATATACGCACACGCCTATACCTATATATAAAACCCTAACCCGCACTGTCTTTAAAGCTTTTTAGCGCCGCGATAAACCCTCTTCTCTTTTTTCTCGATGCCCCCGCGCTGCCTTAAGGCGACTTAAATATTACGGAATCTAAACAGCCACGCCCGGACTCCTTACTCTACTCTTAAGGAAGCCTTACGGAACCCCGCGACGGGAACGCTTAAAGCACGCACTACGAAAGCTCGCTTAAGGAGATACGACGAATATTACTAGTCGGACCCCGCTAAGGTTTCCGGGATATAACTACGGATAGTTAAGAGCCTACCTAACTATAGTTTACGATATATCTAACTATAAGAGATACCGTAGAAACTATTAAGCGGATTCCGCTAGTATCTTTTAGGGATTTTTAAGGATTTCCGCGGGATATCTTAATTATAGTTTAACCCGTTTTTAACTATAAAAGCACCTTAAAAGATATAAGATAAACTTTACCGCGATTTTTAAGGGATATCTAAGGATATTTAAGGGATTTCCCCGATTATAGTTTATAGTATTTTTAACCGGGCTTATACTTAGTTTATTAAGCGATTTTATAAAGATATTTATAGTTTACTTTACGTACTATAAATAGTATAGTTAAAAATCCTTAAAATTAGCTTAAAGAACTAAGTATAAAGTAGCTAGCTATACTTTTAAGAAATAGATAAGCTTTTTACTATTTTTAAACCCTTATATACGTTTATATATAGTAATTAGTCCGTTATATAAGCCTAATTAATAGTAATTAATCCGTAGTACCGGCTTTAACTAGCGGTAATTAGTTTATAATACCGGCTTTAACTAGCGGTAATTAGTCCGCGCCTTATCCCCTTATCCTTATATTATTAAGCGTAGTAAATAGTAGCAATTCCTACCTATTTAAATAGAAATCCCTTAAATATCCGCTAAGCTAAAAGCGACTATATCGCACGATTAAGTACTTATCTTATAAGAAGTTAGATATTAAACGATATTTTCTTTAGTAAGAAGCTCTTATTAGCTTTTAAGTCTAACCTTAATAATAAGCACCTCTTCCTTAACGCGCTTATAATAAAACTTTAAGATAAGCAGGCTATAAAAGCGGAAAAGGCCGCGGCTTACTAAGCATACCGGTTTAATAATCTCCTTTACCCTTTTTTAAGGTACTATACCGCGATAGCTTATAAAGCTAAATAGAATATAAAACGAGTCCCGCTTAGCTAAGCTAAGACTACTACCCTTTAAAAGGCAATCCGCTTTTAAAATACTAATAAAGGATAGACTATAAAACGATAAAATCTATACGATTAAGTAAACTAAATTCGGTATTATTTAAACGGATCGATTATCCTTTAAATAAAAGAAATAAGGATAAGCCAACCTTAAAACTATCCGGCTCCCCGCCCGCTAAATACCCTTTAAATCGAGCTTATAATAAAGTTACTCTTTCCTTAAGACGATAAACCTAGCGGATATTTCTACTGCGTACTATTAATAAAGTTTAGCTTAAAGGCCTTAACCGGAAATCCGCTTTAAAGGATACTTAGTAGTTTCTTAGTTTAGTATTACCGTTTAGCCTTATCCGCTATAGCTACGCTAACTAAGGTATTTTCGGGACTCTTAATTAATAAAAACAAGCTTCTTATACCGGGGGCCTTATAGCGTACCGGATTTTAAGATATATATAAAACGGAAGGTTAAGCGCTTAATAAGAGTATTAAGACTAAGACCTTAATAATAAGCGATAAGAATATAGTAAGCGATACCTTTAGCAGGCTAAACCTATTTATACTAAGCGTATAGATACTAAGACTAAGTATAGCCTTAAGCCCCTTAGTAAGAATAGTAGTAATATTAAACGAATAATTCTTTAATCTCCTTTAAGCATTAAGAAAAAAAAACGCGCTTACTAAGCCTTAAGAAAAACCTCGACTATAAGCTAAGGATATAAGGAGATTTAACCTATTAAGACCTCTAAAAGTATCCTTCGATAAAGTTTAAGAAGACGATAAAGCTAGTACGTTCCGAGGAGTTAACCGTTTTATTAACTTTATCCGCTAAAATGCTAATAGAGGCAAGGCCTATACGGACGAATTAGCTATCTAACTGCCCTCCTTCTTTTAAGGAAGTATAGCGGAATAGTATTCCGGGGACCTTTTAGAACTATAATAAAAAGAACTTAGTAAGCTTAGCGTCGAACTAAGCCGAAAGATATCCGCCTTATAAAAACGGTTTAGAATCCGCTTAAATATAGCGATATAAGCACTTAATAAAAAGCACTTTACTATTAAAGATATAGTAATAAGATCCGACTTTAAGTCTTAAATATTACGCTTATAATATAAAGCTAAGGCCGCGCTTTACTAGCTAGACTACTTAACTATAGTAATCTACTAAAAGCTAAACGTTTACTTATAAAAATCCTTATAATACTTAATAAGGAATAAGGATATTAATAGATAGATTAATAAATACGAGGAAATCCTTCCTTAGCTATAAGTTAAATATACTTAAGGATCTTAAAAGCACTTATTAGCGCGAAAGAAATAGGTCTAACCTATAAAAAGGCGAGGGCCGACTAGCTATACCCCGTACGTACTTAAAGGATAGTTTAAGACGCCCTAGCTATTTATTAAAGGCTTGCTAAGACTAAGGGTTACGTTTTTAAACCGCTTAGTAAAGGCGGATATACCTCGGACCTTATAGCGCTCGCTAAGTTAAGGAAGAAACCCGCTTAAATAGCTAAGAATATAAGTTAAGGTCTTTTAGCTAAAGAGAGAAAGGACCTTTAAGACTATACGCTTGCTAACGCTAAAGATAAAATAAGCATACCCCGCGACTAAGAAAGGTACTATAGTAAAGACTAACGACTATTTAAGGGATAAAGAGTATAATATAAAAGGAGCTTAGTTAGATACTAATAAGAGCTTAAAGGAAACCGCAATCTATACTATAGTAAACTTAGTATAAGAGGCCGATAAAGTATGCGGATTTTACGGCGAAGTATTCCCCTTAAAGAATAAGCTTTACCGATATATTAAAGATAAACACCCCCTTAACCTTAACCGCGACGTTGCTATATAAAGACGTAGCTTAGTATAGTAAGTAGTTATTCGGAAGCTATAAAACGTTTAGATAGTTAAGGCTTCCCTTAACGTCTAGCTATTAAACCCCGATAGGCTATTACGATTTACTTATATACGCTTACTAATCTATAGAAAAAAAGGGCCTAGGATAAGTATTAAAGCTTATATAGATACTAAGGTAAACTAAAGCCTTATTTAAGCCGACTTAGTAAAGACCTTTTAAGACATAACTATAAACTCCTTTTAACGAATTCCTATTTAAGGAGTAAGAAGGATAGCTACCGTTAGATAAGCGGAATTCACCGCTTATATATTAAGAAGGCTAGACGGCAGCCTTGCGGTTATAAAAGTAAGGATCGGCGCTTAAATAATAAAACGCTTAGTAGCTAATATATTGCTTAGCTAAGACTTTTTAGTTCCTTACTAAGGGGACCTTATTAACTCTATATTAATCTTATAAATCGGGGCCTATAAAGGGATTAAAGCCGAAGTTAAGATAGTCCGGCTAAGACTAATAATACGTAGATAGGTAATCTGCTTAGTTACTATAATAATTTTAGCTAGTTTTAGCTACGCCTTACTTATATAAGTCTAGGCGCCGCTATTAAGGCATAATATAATATTTTTCCCCGATAACCTTAAGCTCGCCCGGATAATAATATAGGATTATAAGAGCTTTACGGCAATAAACTATTTTAAGGAACTACTAGTGCTCCGCTAAGGCTAAAAGGTAAGGATAATTATAGACCTTAATAAGCAGGTTTAGCTATATAAAGAGGTTAACGCTACGGCTCCCTTAGTAGAAGCCCTTATAAAAAATCTAAATAGAATAAACCCCGCTTAGGACTTCCTATAAAAAGATTTTACTATAAACTATAAACTCGGAATCGGCCGAACTAAGGACCTGCCCGAACTTACTACTAATAAGGGCGTCTAGATCTACGCTAAAGACTTAGAATATATATTAAAAGTCTAAGATATCCTTTAATCGTTTCCCCGCCTTTAAAAAGACGAAGGAGTAGTATATATAAATAAATCCGAATATATACGCATTCCTTTAGTAAAAGGATAGTAATACTAATAAGTCGTATTAAGATTATACCTATTAAGCGATAAAGATAAGAAGGTAGTAAATATAATATTTAGCTAGCTAACCGCGTAAGGCCGATTAAAATAAGTCTATAAGCTAACCTTATTCGCGGCGCTAGTATTCGTAGTATAAAAGATAGTAAATAAAAAGGAAAAGGGATAAGTAGTTATAGACTTATAGGGGATTAACGCCGTTATTACCTTAAACGCTTACTTAATACCCCTTTAAAGCGATATAATTAAACGCCTTTAAGGAAAGACGTTTATTAATATAGTAAACGCACGATCGTTTTTTTACTAGTTCTTAGTCTACTAAGACTACTAAGAAAGGTTTATAGTTATAAGCTATTGCGGGCTAGAAAGATTACTAGTAATACTTATAGGCTTTAAGAACTCCTTAGTATACGTTTAAAGGTTTATCGATAACGTCCTCCGTAGATACTAAAAATACGCGGCGGCTTATATTAATAATATTATTATCTTCTTTTATACGGCCGAAGAATACCTTTAATATCTAGAAGCCGTATTCCGCGCCTTCTACGACTATAATATTACTTTATCCGGACTAAAGTCCTTCTTAGCGTACCCGTCTATATAGCTCCTCGGATTTAAGGTAGACGCTATTAGCTTAATAAATATAAACAAACGCGTGCGAGCCTTAAAGAATATCGCGTTCTTAAAAAACCTTTAATAGCTTAAAAAATATATCGGCCTTACTAAGTAGCTACGCTATACGGTCCTGTATTTCGCTAAAGAAGTTAACGTCTTATAAAAACGAAAGATAGAGCTGCTCCGGGTAGGATAAGAAGACGAAGTCCCTTTAAAGGGCTAAGGATAAGCTCGATATACCGCAAAAGCCGCTTTTTAGCCTACTCCGGAAGAGGAAAAGGCCTTTGCGATTTTAACTAAGAAACTTACTAAGCCTTAAATAATTTACTACTTTAACCCCGCCCGATAACTATTTATTTAGATCGATATATCCCGAGAATATAGAGTAGCGGCTATAGCTTTTTACTTAAAAGAAAGCACGGAATAAGATAAAAAGACGCTACTAGCCCGGACTAAGGTTTAGCTTATCGTCTACTTAAGCCGCGCCTTTTAAGGCGGAGAACCTTAATACTAGCCTATAAAACTTAAAGTAGCCGGTTTAATATAAGCAGTACGTAAGCTATATACTATAGTACTATCTATAAAAATACTATAAATAGTCGTCTTTACCGACTACGCGAGTACTTATAAAATCGTATACTAAAAATCCTTATTCTCTATTAGTATAAAATCTAATAATAAGCTAGTCTTCGCGTCTTAATACTTAAGCTAATTCCCGCTTAAGGTATATTATATCCTAAGCATCGAAAACGTTATACTAAATACGCTCTTACGTTTACTATATTAAGATAATAGGCTAGTATCCTTAAACTAAAAAAGGGAATTAAAACGTATTTAAAAAGACGAGATAACGGACTATATGTTCCTTTACGCGAAAGTATTAATCGAATTACCGCTCCGCTAGAAAATAATCGACGGATATATAAAAGATATATAGTAAGTAAAAATTATAGCGTAGCTTAGCGATGAGGACGGGGTCCTTAAACTCCTATTCCTTTAGTTATAAGGGTTGCTATACTTTATAGAGAACGACGGATATAAGAGACTATATATCCCCGAGACTTACGCTAAGGAGATCGTTAAAGATACTTACGCTAAATACTTTTATACTAGCCGCACCTATATATAGTAAGACTTATCTAAAAGCTTTTTAATCCTACGGCTTATTAAATACGTAGATAGGGTCGTAGATAGCTATAATACTTATTATTATAACTAAACTAACTAAAGTAAGACGCTAAGGTAGCTTATCCCGATTTAAAGCCTGCCGGTTTTATACTATATAATAGCGATAGACTTTATTACTAAGCTCTTAGTAATCTAAGCCGAATAATCCCTATAAAAAGATCCTATAAAAAACTTCTTTAATACCTTACTAACTATAACTAATAAATTATTAAAAATATATCTCCTTATCTTAAGCAACGATTAGTTTATAGCGGAAGACTAAGTATAAGCATTATATACTAAACTGCTTTACGCTAACTAAGGGATTTTAAAAAGGATAATCTCTAACTAAGATATAAAGTTTACTTTAGTATTTTAGCGGACCTTATAGCAAGCCTTTAGATCGAAGCTTTTTATATCTACCGCTTAGTACCCTTAAACCGACGGCTTATCGGAAAGGCGAAACTAAACCGTAGAAATCGCGCTACGATTCTTTACCGCCGATTTCTTAGACTTATGCTAAACCGATATGCTAATCGCCTTTTAGTTTAGCCTTAATAATTCCTTCTTCTTAGTAATTTACGCGGCCTTTAGTAAGCTTATTATAAGGATAAGAATAAATAACGGCCTCCGGTTCTTAAGTAACTACTTATACTTACGGAACTAAGAGGTCTTATAAGAAGAAGCTAGGTTAGCTATCGCCTACGCTTAAGCCGCTATAAAGAATAGATATAATAAGAAATACCGCTTACTAAAATTTAAGCCTAGCGATTAAGTCTAGCTATAGCTCGGTAAAGGCTATTATATCGCAGACGGTAAACTAGCGAAGCTTTAAAAAAAACGCACTAAGCCGTTTAAGGTTACCGCTAAAGTAAGATAGCTCGTATACTAGCTAGATATAAAAAGGTCCCTTAATATTTATCCGGTCGTTTTAATAATATAACTATACTTAGCGGACGAGCTAGCTATACGCTTAAAACCGGTTTAAGATAAAGGGATACCTTACTTAAACGAGTAAGAAGTAAAACGAATCCTATAAAGCCGTATAATAAAGAAAGGCGGTAAAAAGCTAAGGAAGGAGTTCTTTATAGCTTAAAAAGGCTAGCTAAGTAGCTATAACTTATAAGTAGACGAAAAAGCGGTCTTCTCGCCGAAGATCGTAAAAGCCTTTAAAAAGGCATAAAAGGAGTTAGCTACTTAAGTAGTTTAGATAAGAGTATAATACGCGGCTTTTATAACTTAATATAAAACTCTTTAACTAAGAGAATTAAGCGGTTAAGCTTAAGCATAAGACCTAAAAGCTACTATAAGTTACGAGAAACTATAACTTATTACGCTTAAGGTAATAAGGTATTTTAATAATAATATACCGCTATTTACTTTAAGTAATAAGGCCTTTTTAGCCTTATAGTATACTTATTTAAATTCTTTTTACCGCTTACCCTTTCTCCTTTCTTTTTTTCTTTTTATAACTATATTTCCCTTTACCGCTAGCTATAGCCCGCCGCACCTCGCTTACTTTTATACGCATAACTTTCTTTACCTTAAGCCTACGATCCTTATACTCCCGTTTTAAGTCCCTTTATTATTTAATGTCTCTTATAGCTAAGACTAGCTATTCTATAACTACTTTTTTAGCCCGCTCTTTTATAAGCCCTTACGCTTTTAATACGAAGGATATAAATAAGCTCTTAAGCTTTATAAAAATAAAGCGGCTATCCTTTATAGCCTTAAGTCCCTTAGCGAGAGCTAAAACCTTTAAGTTTAAGCCTCCGCATAAACCTACGCCGCCTTCCGTAGCCGCGCCTAAGCCGATAAATTCGACCTAAACTACGGCACTATAAAGGACGGCCTATACTACCTTCTTTAAATACTTAACTTAAACGACTCGCCTCTTAGCCTTATACTATAGCGAGGTCTAAATAGCTAGTTTCGCGGTAACTCCGCTATACCTCCCGCTTAGCTCTTATTATTTAAAAGCCCCCGCCGCCTATATATTTTTTAAGGTATAGCCGGAAATCTTTATTAGTAGAATAACTAGCTAATACTTAACGCTTTAAGGTTAGCTAACCTCGCTATAGTCTTAAGATTTATAGTAGCCGCCGTAATTAGCGGAAACCCGCTTTAGCTAAATAACTAAAACGATATCCGCGCTATCTTTAACTATATATTTAAAGCCTAGCTTAACTAGTTTATAGCCGGGTTTATAGCGGCGTTTTAAGCGACTATAGCTAAAACCTTATCTCGCTTTGCACGCGGTTTAGCCTATACTATAAAATCCCCTTCTTAGCCTATAGCCGCTATAGGCCTTAAGGACCTATTTAGTCCCGCTTAGCAAACGCTTTTCCCGCCCGTAGCTATGCTTAGCCTAGCTATATAAAGGCGTATAAGCGCCTTACTATAGTCTATCCGCCGTCCCTCTTTAATTAAAGGAGATAGCGATAACTAGCCTCGTGATATATTCCGCCGCTTAATCTTATAAAAGCTGCTAGTAGTAACCGATACGATCCTTAATAAACTTAGCTTTATAGGCCTATACTCCGGCGATAAGATTATAATAATCGGGAGTTTCCGCTTAGCTATAAACTACGCTAAGTTCTACTTATAGGCCCGCGAAGAGTCTAAACGCGACTTAACTTTAACTTAAGTAATAAAGTTCTTAGGCTTCGATATCCGCCTTATTAGCTATACTAACTACGCGCTTTATATTCTCGCCTTTAAAGCCCCCTCCGTATAGAGGTTTTTCGAGACTATTAAGCACGTTTAAAACCTTAAGAGCGAGGAGTTAAGCATTAAGGCTATTAAGGACCTTATTACCCGCTTTTAAGCGGGAATATAGATATTTAATACCTTAGTGCTTACTATACTTATTAATATTAATAAGATAGCGTACCCTTACTTTAATACCTTCTTAATAGCTAAACGCGTATTAGTTAGCGGAAAGGCGTAAGTAGTAGCGCCGCGTAAAAAAGATAATAAGTCGGAAAGCCTAGCGATAAAAAGCGGGGGATAACTATAATAGCGGTAGTAAGTAGGATATAATATCTCGCTTATAAGCGGCTTATAAGGCTAGTAAGTAAAACGGGAGACTTAGTAAAGGATTAAAAAACGGCGTAAAAAGAGTAAGTAGGATAATAATATAAGATAAGGCTTAAATAAAGCTAGTCTCTTATAATATATCCTATTAAGGAACTTAAGCATACCCCGGTATAAAGACTCCTTACTACTAAGTAAGGGCCTAAATATATATATTAAAAGAGAGTTAGAAAAACGTTACTATAAGTTTTAGCTAAACGCGCTAATTACCTTAATAAAGATAAAGCCGCACGACTAAATATAAAGTAAGGATCTATAATAAAGCCGCTTACTAACTATCTTAAGCTACCTAGCTACTATTAGCTAAATAGGCCGATAAAACTATTAAAAGAATAAGGACGGCGCACTATTAATATAGCGTAAAATCGCTACTACGAAGCTATTACTTAACACCCCCTTTACTTTATCCTTACTTTAAACCGATAAGGATATTAGCTTTTCTTTCTTACTTAAGGGAGTTATTATAGAATTTAAACGGCTACGCCTAGACTCCTTACTTTACTCTTAAGGAAGCCCTATAAAACCCTGCGATAAGAACGCTTTAAGCACGCACTATAAAGGCTCGCTTAAGAAGATACGATAAATATTACTAATTAAACCCTACTAAGGTTTTTAAGATATAACTATAGATAGTTAAGAGCTTACTTAATTATAGTTTACGACGTATTTAACTATAAGAGATACTATAAAAACTATTAAGCGGATTCCGCCGGTATCTTTAAGGGATTTTTAAGGATTTCCGCGGGATATCTTAACTATAGTTCGACCTATTTCTAACTATAAAAGCACCCCGAAAGATATAGGATAAACCTTACCGCGATTTTTAAGGGATATCTAAGGATATTTAAAGGATTTCCCCGACTATAGTCTATAGTATTTTTAACTAGGCTTATACTTAGTTTATTAAGCGATTTTACGAGGATATCTACGGTTTACTTTACGTACTATAGATAGTATAGTTAAAGATCCTTAAAATTAGCTTAAAGAACTAAGTATAAAGTAGCTAGCTATGCCCTTAAGAAATAGATAAGCTTTTTACTATTTCTAAACCCTTATATACGTTTACGTGCGGTAATTAGTCTGTTATACTAGCCTAACTAGCGGTAATTAGTTTGTAGTACCGGCTTTAACCGGCGGTAATTAGTTCGTAGTACCGGCCTCGACCGGCGGTAATTAGTCTATAGTACCGGCCCTAACCGGCGGTAATTAGTCCGCGCCTTATCCCCTTATCCTTATGCTATAAAGCGTAGTATAAACCTTTAAATATATGCTAAGAAGTTCTTAAAGCTTATAAATATTACTTATAATCTTTTTATCCTATAATAGCTTATAACTATAAACCTTTTTTAGTAGTCTTAATAAACTAAGAACTAATATAAAAACGATTATATATTTACTATATTAATAAACTTCTTTCCTTAAAAGCGTTTTATTTTATTACTTTAAAGCGGTGTTAAGTAATCGTTTAAGATAATAATAGTATTAATCTCTTATAAGTCTACGACTACTTATCCTTTTTCCTTTCCGTTTACTATTTTTTATAATATAAATACTAGCGCTTTAAATAAAGTTAGCTTATAAACCTTTTTTAATTGTCTTTATTTAGTTAGCTAGCTAAATATTATATTTACTACCCTTTTATCCTTATCGCTTAATAAATATAATCTTAATTTAACTTATTAGTATTGCTATTCTTTTATTAAGGGAATATATATATATTTAGATTTATTTATATATACTACTCCTTTATTCTTTTAAAAGCGGGGAAACGATTAAAAGATATATTAAACCTTTTATATATATTTTAAGTCCTAAATATAGATCTAAACGCCCTTATTAATAGCAAGTTTAAGTAAGTCCTTTATTTAGCCGATTTTAAGCTTATAGTTTGCTATAAAACTCTTTTATAAGAAGTCTTAAGTAAGGCCTATTTTATCTAGGCTTTTTATAAGTATTTCCGCTAATAAAGTAATAGTATTAACCTCTTTATATAGCTAGAACTACTTATTAAGCTCCTTAATTATTCTTACCTTTTAGCTTAAGCGGAGTATTAATAGTTCTATAAAATAGTTTATCGCTATAAAGCTCTTATAATCTTATATTATTGTCCGGGCGAGCTTAAGGTTATTAAAAAAGAATATTGTTTTAAGCTTAAATAGTAGCGCTTAGACCTATATAAGTAAAGCGTAGCTAAAACTAGCTAAAATCGTTATAATAACTAAGTAAATTACTTATTTATATATTACTCGTCTTAGTTAAACTATATTAACTTTAGCTTTAATCTTTTAATACTATGCTTTACAGCGTAAGGATAAAGGGATAAGGCGCGGACTAATTACCGCTAGTTAAGGCCGGTACTACGGACTAATTACCGCCGGTCGGGCTAGTACTATAAACTAATTACCGCCGGTTAGGCCGGTATAACGGACTA
>JAPEBW010000737.1:0-40270 GCA_027405785.1 Ophiocordyceps robertsii
GCTTGTATCTCACATACCGACATATAAGTAGCCGGAGCGCTTATATCTTACGTTCCGTAATAGTTCTTAACTAAGGATAGTTAGCGCTAGTCGCTATAGTAAGCGTAGTAAGGAGGGAGGAAGAAAAGGAGGGGGGGGACTTACTTAAGTATATAGCCTATCCGCTTAAGCGAGTATAAGTAACGGTAAGCGGCGGCGGCGGCTTTTAATTATACCTTAACCGCCTTACTACTAGGGTTGGCCTTTTAAGCTATCTTAGCGGCAATAAGGACGGCCGGAGCCGCCTTATAAGCGCGGCCGGCATAGGTATAAGTAAAGTAGCTACTGCTAAGGCAACCCGCTTACTTATAGTAAGCGTAGCCGCCCGATAAGTAGCGTATATAGGACTTATTATAAGCAGCGCTAGGTAATACTTACCGCTTATACTAAGTTATAGGTTAGTATAAGGATAGCGTACTTAGGGGAGCGGACTTATAGCGCTTAACTTAGCGGTCTTAAGGGTAGTAAGGGGGCTGCTAGGGGGTAAAGTCGCGGGGGCCGGCGATAGTATAGTTACTTATAAGGGTATTATAAGCATAAGCGTAGCTAAGGAGGCGGCGGCAATACGGGCGGCGGTAGCGGTATAAGTACGGCCCTTAAGCTTAATATCGTTAAGGAGCTTCGATATAAGCACCGACGATATAAATAATATATTATTTTTATAAAGGTTAGCTTAAAAGCACTTACTCTATATATCGGAGGGCGATACTTATAGTATTATTATTACTATTGCTATTGCTACCGCTATTACTATTACTACTATTACTATAGTTATTGCTAGTTTAAAAGGAGGAGGAAGGGAAGGAGGGTTAAAGGCGGAGGGACGGGGTATTTATACCCCTTAGTCCTTAACCTAAGGCGCGGAACACCTAAGCCGCTTAATACGCTACCGGGCTATTTAAGGCGGATAAGGTGCCTGCTTAATAAGCGGACGGGCCTTTTAATAAGTAGCCGCCCGATTAAGGGCGGCCGGTAGCGGCGGGTAAGGCTATTAAACCCGCTATTATATAGCCTTACTTACTATAATGCGGGTCTAGCGCCTACTAGGCCGCGGACTAAGTAGCGCTTTATAATAGCTAGTAGCCCCTTATAATACCTCCGAACTATATAGCGCGGTATAAAGAGCGGAGGTATTATATTAAAGTCTTTAACTTATAGGGTTATAGGGACTTAGGCTATAGCTTAAGCCTTATTATATAAGGAGGGCCGGGTCCGTATATATAGCCACGGACCCGCCATATATAAGCAGGCTCTTTATAGCTTGTTATTATAATACTACGGACGGTACCTATATACTAGCTTTTACTTACTCCGTAATAATAACTCCTTTTTAAGCTTTAGCTTCGAGCTTATCTTTAAAGTCTTGACTTTTATAATAAATAAGGCTTTTAAAAGTCTTAATCTTACTTAAGGTTTTAAAAAGTATAATAATATTATCCTTCTTTTTTATAATGCTTTTAAAACTTATAGCTAAATATATAGATTTATTATATAGGTAAGTAGCTATTAAAATAGCTTTATCTTATAAATATTTAAGAAGTCTAACTATATATAATAATAAACGGACTTTTTTTAATATAGTATAATTTATTATCTTTATTTTACTATTTAATTCCGGTATTTTAAAAGGGCTAAAACTAAATAAAATACCTTTTTTTATAGTATGTTTTTATTTTATATATAAATTTCTTTATATTTTTAAATAATACCTCTTTAACTTTAGTTTTATTTAAGTTATTTTAACCTTATTTCTTAATTTTAAGAACCTTTTTCTAGCTTCCCTCTTATTATAAAATTTAAACGGTTACGCTTAAACTCCTTACTCCGCGTTTAAAGAGCCTTACGGAACCCCGTAATAAGAACGCTTAAAGCACGTACTATAAAGGCTCGCTTAAGGAGATATAATAAATATTACTAGTCAGACCCCGCTAAGGATTTTAAGATATAACTAAAAAAGCTTAATAGCCTATTTAACTATAGTTTATAATGTTTTTAAGTATAAAAGATAGTATAAAAACTACTAAGCGGATTTTGCTAGTATCTTTAAGGGATATTTAAAGATTTCCGCGGGATATCTTAATTATAATTTAACTTATTTTTTATTATAAAAGCACCTTAAAGGATATAGGATAAACTTTACCGCAAATTTTTAAAGATATTTAAGGGTATTTTTAAGATTTCCCTTATAATAGTTTATAGTATTTTTAACTATGCTTATACTTAGTTTATAAAGTAATTTTACGAGGATATTTATAGTTTATCTATATACTAATAATAAATAAAAGGTTAATATAGTTAAAGATTTTTAAAATTAGCTTAAAAAACTAAGTATAAAGTTACTAGCTATACTTTAAAGAAAAGATAAGCTTTTTACTATTTATAAACCCTTAAATAGGTTTATATATAGTAATTAGTTTATTATACTAGCTTAATTAATAGTAATAAGTTTATAATACCGGCCTTAACTAGCGGTAATTAGTTTATAGTACTAGCCTTAAATAGTAGTAATTAGTCCGCGCCTTATCCCTTTATCTTTATATTATAAAGCGTAGTAATATTTAAACGGAAATCCTTAAAATATTTACTAAGCTAAAAGCGACTATATTGCATAATTAAGTACTTATCTTATAAGAAACTAAATACTAAATAATATTTTCTTTAATAAGAAGCTCTTATTAGCTTTTAAGTTTAACCTTAATAGTTAATACCTTTTCTTTAGCGCGCTTATAATAAAACTTTAAGATAAGTAAGCTATAAAAGCGGAAAAAGCTACGGCTTATTAAGTATACTAGTTTTATAATCTTTCTTACCTTTTTTTAAGGTATTATACTACGATAGCCTATAAAGCTAAATAAGACGTAAAATAAGTCTTACTTAGCTAAGCTAAGACTACTACCTTTTAAGAAGTAATTTACTTTTAAAATACTAATAAAGAATAGACTATAAAATAATAAAACCTATATAATAAAGTAAACTAAATTTAGTATTACTTAAACGGATTAATTATCTTTTAAATAAAAAAAGTAAGGATAAGCTAACTTTAAAACTATCCGGCTTCCCGCCCGCTAAATACCTTTTAAATTAAGCTTATAATAAAGTTACTCTTTTTATAAGACGATAAGCTAAGCGGATATTTTTACTATATACTATTAATAAAGTTTAGTTTAAGGGCCTTAATTAAAAATCCGCCTTTAAGGATACTTAGTAGTTTTTTAATTAAGTATTATTATTTAGCTTTATCTACTATAGCCGCGCTAATTAATACATTTTTAAGACTTTTAATTAATAAAAACAAGCTTTTTATGCTTAAGGCCCCGCGGCGTACTAAATTCTTAGATATATATAAGATAAAAAGTTAAGCGCTTAGCGAGAATATTAAGACTAAGACCTAAATAATAAATAATAAGAACGCGGTAAGCGATACTTTAAGTAAGGTAAACCTATTTATACTTAGCGCGTAGATACTAAAACTAAGTATAGCTTTAAGCTTTTTAATAAGAATAAGAATAATATTAAATAAAGAATTCCTTAGTTTTTTTAAAGTACTAAAAAAAGAAAATACGCTTATTAAGCCTTAAGAAAAACCTTAACTATAAGCTAAAGATATAAGGAGATTTAACCTATTAAGACCACTAAAAGCATCCTTTAATAAAGTTTAAGAAGATAATAAGGCTAATATATTTTAAGGAGTAGACTATTTTATTAACTCTATTCGCTAAAACGCTAATAAAAGCAGGGCCTATATAGACGAATTAGCTATTTAATTGCCGTCCTTTTTTTAAGAAAGTACGGTAGAATAGTATTCTAAAAACCTCTTAAAACTATAATAAGAACAACCTAGTAAGCTTGGTAGTAAACTAAGCTAATAGATCTCTGCCTTATAAAAACGGTTTAAAATCCGCTTAAATATAGCGATATAGGCACTTAATAAGGGGTATTTTATTATTAAAGATATAGTAAATAAAGTCTAACTTTAAGACTTAAATATCGCGCTTATTACGTAAAGTTAAGGCCGCGCTTTATTAGCTAAACTACTAAACTATAATAATTTAATAAAAGCTAGATATCTATTTATAAAAATCCTTATAACGTTTAATAAAAAACGAGGATATTAATAAATAGATTAGTAAATATAAAGAAATTCTTCCTTAGCTATAAGTTAAATATACTTAAGGATCTTAAAAGTACTTATTAGTATAAAAGAAATAAGTTTAACTTTTAAAAAAGCGAAGGCTAACTAGCTATACCCCGTATATACTTAAAGGATAGTCCGGAACGCCTTAGCTATTTATTAAAGGCTTGCTAAAGCTGCGGGTTACGTTCTTAAAACGCTTAGTAAAGGCGGATATATTATAAGCCTTATAGTAGTTACTAAGTTAACGGAAAAACCTGTTTAAATAGCTAAGGATATAAGCTAAGGTCTTTTAGCTTAAAAAATAAAGAACCTTTAAGACTTTATACTTATTAACGCTAAAGCTAAAGCGGGTATACTTTATAATTAAGGAAGGAATTATAGTAAAGACTAATAACTATTTAAAAGATAAAGAGTATAATATAAAAAGAGCTTAAACGAATAATAATAAAAGCTTTAAAGAAACTATAATCTATACTATAGTAAACTTAGTTTAAGAAGCTACTAAAGTATATAGATTTTATAGCGAAGCATTCCCCTTAAAGAATAAGCTTTACTAATATATTAAAGATAAATACCCCCTTAACTTTAGCTACGATATTACCGTATTAAGATATAGCTTAATATAGTAAGTAGTTATTTAAAAGCTATAAAGCGTTTAAATAGTTAAGGCTTCTTTTAATATTTAACTATTAAGCCTTAATAAGCTATTATAATTAACTTATATTCGCTTACTAGTTTATAGAAAAAAAGGGCTTAAGATAAGTATTTAAGCTTATATAAATACTAAGGTAAATTAAAGCCTTATTTAAGCTAACTTAGTAAAGACCTTTTAAGACGTAATTATAAACTCCTTTTAACGAATTTCTATTTAAAAGGTAAGAAAGATAGCTACTATTAAATAAGTAGAATTTACCGCGTATATATTAAGAAGGCTAGACAGTAGCTTTATAGTTATAAAAGTAAGGATTAGCGCTTAAATAATAAAACGCTTAGCGGCTAATATATTACTTAGTTAAAATTGTTTAGTTTCTTATTAAAAAGACTTTATTAACTTTAAATTAGTCTTATAAATTTAAGCCTATAAAGGGATTAAAGCTAAAGTTAAGATAGTCGATATTATAAAATCTAAATAGCTACGCCCGGACTCCTTACTTTACTTTTAAGGAGCTTTATAAAACCCCGTAATAAGAACGCTTAAAGCACGTACTACGAAGGCTCGCTTAAAGAGATATAACGAATATTATTAGTCGGACCTTATTAAGGTTTTTAAGATATAACTATAAAGGCTTAAAAGCCTACTTTATTATAATTTATAACGTTTTTAACTATAAAAGATACTATAAAAACTATTAAGCGGATTCTGCCGGTATCTTTATAGGATATCTAAGGATTTCCGCGGGATATCTTAATTATAGTTTGACCTGTTTTTAACAATAAGAGTACCCCGGAAAATATAGAATAAACTTTACTGCTATTTTTAAAGGATATTTAAGGATATTTAAAGGATTTCCTTAATTATAGTTTATAGTATTTTTAATTAAGCTTATACTTAGTTTATTAAGCAATTTTATAAGGATATTTATAGTTTATCTATATACTAATAATAAATAAAAGGATAGTATAGTTAAAGATCCTTAAAATTAGCTTAAAAAACTAAGTATAAAGTAGCTAGCTATACCTTAAAGAATAAATAAGCTTTTTACTATTTTTAAACTATTTTATATATTTATATACGGTTATTAGTTTATTATATTAGCTTAACCGGTAGCAATTAGTCCGTTATACTAGCCTTAACTAGCGGTAATTAGGTTATAGTACTAGCCTTAACTAATAGTAATTAGTTTATGCTTTATCCTCTTATCTTTATACTATAAAGTATAGTAAATAGTAGTAATTCCTACTTCTTTAAATAAAACTTCTTTAAATATCGCTAAGCTAAGAGCGACTATGTTATATAATTAAGTACTTATTTTATAAGAAGTTAGATATTAAACGATATTTTCTTAAGTAAGAAGCTCTTATTAGCCTTTAAGTCTAACCTTAATAATAAGTACCTCTTCCTTAACGCGCTCGTAATAAAACTTTAAGATAAGTAGGCTATAAAAGTAAAAAAGGCCGCGGCCTACTAAGTATATCGGTTTAATAATCTCCCTTACCCTTTTTTAAGGTACTATACCGCGATAGCCTATAAAGCTAAATAGGACGTAAAATAAGTCTTACTTAACTAAGCTAAGACTACTATCTTTTAAAAGGCAATCCGCTTTTAAAATACTAATAAAGGATAAACTATAAAATAATAAAACCTATATAACTAAGTAAACTAAATTTACTATTACTTATATAGATCAATTATTCTTTAAATAGAAAAAGTAAGGATAAGCTAACCTTAAAACTATCCGGCTCCCCGCCCGCTTTATACCCTTTAAATTAAGCTTATAATAAAGTTATTTTTTTTTTAGATAATAAGCTTAGCGGATATTTCTACCGCATACTATTAATAAAGTTTAGCTTAAAGGCCTAAACCGGAAATCCGCTTTAAAGGATACTTAATAGTTTCTTAATTAAGTATTACCGTTTAGCCTTATCCGCTATAGCCGCGCTAACTAAGGCATTTTTAAGACTTTTAATTAATTAATAAAAACGAACCTTTTATACTAAAGGCCTTATAGTATACCGGATTTTAAGACGCGTATAAAATAAAAAGTTAAGCGCTTAGCGAGAGTATTAAGACTAAGACCTTAATAATAAGTAATAAAGATATAGTAAGTAATACCTTTAGCGGGCTAAACCTATTTATACTTAGCGCGTAGATATTAAGATTAAGTATAGCTTTTAGCCCCTTAATAAGAATAATAGTAATATTAAATAAATAATTTCTTAGTCTCCTTTAAGCACTAAGAAAAGAAGATATACTTACTAAGCCTTAAGAAGAACCTTAATTATAAGCTAAGGATATAAGGAGATTTAACTTATTAAGACCTTAAAAAGTATCTTTTAATAAAGTTTAGGAAGATAGTAAGGCTAGTATATTTTAAAGAGTAGACTATTTTATCGACTTTATTTGCTAAAACGCTAATAAAATTAAGGCTTATACGGACGAATTAGCTATTTAATTACTTACTTTCCTTTAAAGGAATATAGCGGAATAATATTTTAAGGACCTCTTAAAACTATAATAAGAAGAACTTAGCGAGCTTAAAGTTAAATTAAGCTAATAGATCTTTACTTTATAAAAACAGTTTAAAGTCCGCTTAAATATAGTAATATAAGCACTTAATAAAAAGCACTTCACTATTAAAGATATAGTAATAAGATCCGACTTTAAGTTTTAAATATCGCGCTTATAATATAAAGCTAAGGCCGCGCTTTATTAGCTAAACTACTTAATTATAGTAATCTACTAAAAGCTAAATATCTATTTATAAGAATCCTTAAAACGTTTAATAGGAAATAATAATATTAATAAATAGATTAATAAATATAAGAAAATTGTTCCTTAGCTATAAGTTAAATATACCTAAGGATCTTAAAAGTACTTATTAGCGTAAAAGAAATAAGTTAAACCTATAAAAAGGCGAGGTCTAACTAGCTATACCTTATACGCACTTAAAGGATAGTTTAAGACGCCTTAGCTATCTATTAAGGGCTTGCTAAAACCGCGGGTTATATTTTTAAACTACTTAATAAGGGTAGATATATTAAAAGCCTTATAGCGCTAGCTAAGTTAAGGGAGAAACTTATTTAAATAGTTAAGAATATAAGCTAAGGTCTTTTAACTTAAGAATAAAAAACCTTTAGGACTATACGCTTACTAACGCTAAAGCTAAAGCGGGTATACCTTATAACTAAGGAAAGAACTATAGTAAAGACTAACGACTATTTAAGGAATAAAGAGTATAATATAAAAAGACCTTAGTTTAATACCGATAAAAGCTTAAAAGAAACCGCAATCTATACTATAGTAGACTTAGTTTAAGAGGCCGAAAAAGTATATAGATTTTATAGCAAAGTATTCCCTTTAAGAAATAAGCTTTACTAATATATTAAAGATAAATGCCCCCTTAACCCTAACTAAGACATTACTATATAAAGACGTAGCTTCGTATAATAAGTAGTTATTTAGAAGCTATAAAGCATCTAAATAGTTAAGGCTTCTTTTAATATTTAGCTATTAAGCCTTAATAGGCTGTTACGATTTACTTATATACGCTTATTAGTTTATAAAAAAGAAAAGCCTAAGATAAGTATTAAAGCTTATATAGATACTAAGGTAAACTAAAGCTTTATTTAAGCCGACTAAGTAAAGACCTTTTAAGATATAACTATAAACTCTTTTTAATAAATTCCTATTTAAGGAGTAAGAAAAATAGCTAACGTTAAAGAAGTAAAGGTTACCGCGTATATACTAAGAAGACTAAACAGTAGCTTTATAATTATAAAGGTAAGGATTAGCGCTTAAATAGTAAAACGCCTAGCGGCTAATATATTACTTAGTTAAAACTTTTTAGTTCTTTATTAAAAGGACCTTATTTACTTTATATTAGTTTTATAAATCGAGGCTTATAAAGGGATTAAAGCTAAAATTAAGATAGTCCGGCTAAGACTAGCGATATATAAATAGGTAATCTATTTAGTTATTATAACGATTTTAGCTAGTTTTAGCTACGCCTTACTTATATAAGTTTAGGCGCTGCTATTAAGGCGCGATATAATATTTTTCCTTCACGACCTTAAGCTCGCTTAAAGGATAATATAGGATTATAAGAGCTTTATAGCGATAAACTATTTTAAGGAGCTATTAATACTCCGCTAAAGGTAAAAGGTAAGGATAATTATAGACCTTAATAAGCAGTTTTAGTTATATAAAGAGCTCGATACTACTACTCCTTTAGTAAAAGCCTTTATAGAAAATCTAAATAAAATAGACCCCGCTAAGAACTTCTTATAAAAAGATCTTATAGTAAACTATAAGCTTAAAATTAGCCGAACTAAAGACTTACTTAAACTTACTACTAATAAGGGCGTTTAGATCTACGTTAAGGACTTAGAATATATATTAAAAGTTTAAGATATCTTTTAATCGTTTCCCCGCTTTAAAAAGAATAAAGAAGTAGTATATATAGATAAATCCGAATATATATATATTCCTTTAGTAAAAGAATAGTAAGACTAATAAGCTATATTAAGATTATACTTATAAAGCGATAAGGATAAGAAAGTAGTAAATATAATATTTAGCTAGCTAACTATATAAAGCTAATAAAAATAAGTTTATAGGCTAATCCTATTCGCGGCGCTAGTATTTATAATATAAAAGATAGTAAATAAAAAGAAAAAAAGATAAGTAGTTATAGACTTATAAGGGGTTTACGCTATTATTACCTTAAACGCTTACTTAATGCCTTTTTAAAGTAATATAATTAAACGCCTTAAAGAAGAGAAGTTTATTAATATAGTAAACGTATAATCGTTTTTTTATTAGGTTTTAGTTTATTAAGACTATAAAAAAAGGTTTATAGTTATAAGCTATCGCGGGCTAAAAAGATTACTAGTAATACTTATAGGCTTTAAGAACTCCTTAGTATATATTTCAAGGTTTATTAATAACGTCCTTTATAAATACTAAGAATATACGGCGGCTTATATCGACGATATTATTATTTACTTTAATACGGCCGAAAAATACTTTTAATATTTAAAGGCCGTATTCCGTACTTTTTATAACTATAATATTACCTTATTTAAACTAAAGCTCTCTTTAGCGTACTTATTTATATAGCTCCTTAGATTTAAGGTAGACGCTATAAGCTTAATAAATATAGATAAACGTATATAAGCTTTAAAAGATATTATGTTTTTAAAGAACCTTTAATAGCTTAAGACATAGATCGGCCTTATTAAGTAACTATGCTATATAGTCTTATATTTTGCTAAAGAAGTTAACGTTTTATAAAAACGAAAGATAAAGCTACTTTAAGTAAGATAAAAAGAAAAAGTCCCTTTAAAGGGCTAAGGATAAGCTTAATATACTATAAAAGCCGCTTTTTAGCTTACTTTAAAAGAAAAAGAAGCCTTTACGATTTAAACGAAGAAACTTACTAAGCCTTAAATAATTTACTACTTAAACCCCGCTTTATAACTATTTATTTAAATCGATATATCCTAAGAATATAAAGTAGCGGCTATAGATTTTTCTTTAAAAAAAGGCATAAAATAAGATAAAAAGATATTACTAGCCCGGATTAAGGTATTATAGAATTTAAACGGCCACGCTTAAACTCCTTACTTTACTCTTAAGGAAGCCTTACGGAACCCCGTAATAAAAACGCTTAAAGCATATACTATAAAAGCTCGCTTAAGGAGATATAATAAATATTACTAATCGGACCCCGCTAAGGTCTTTAAGATAATACTATAAAGGGTTAAGAGCTTACCTAACTATAGTTTATAACGTCTTTAACTATAAAAGATACTATAGAAACTATTAAGCGGATTCCGCCGGTATTTTTAAGGGATTTTTAAGGATTTCTATAGGATATCCTAACTATAGTTCGACCCGTTTTAAACTATAAAAGCACCCCGAAAGATATAGGATAAACCTTACTGCGATTTATAAGGGATATCTAAGGATATTTAAAGGATTTCCCCGATTATAGTTTATAATATTTTTAACCGGGCTTATACTTAGTTTATTAAGCGATTTTATAAGGATATTTATAGTTTATTTATATACTATAAATAGTATAGTTAAAGATCTTTAAAATTAGCTTTAAGAACTAAGTATAAAGTAGCTAGCTATACTTTTAAGAATAGTTAAGCTTTTTATTATTTTTAAACCCCTATATACGTTTATATATAGTAATTAGTTTATTATATTAGCCTAACTAGTAATAATTAGTTTATAGTACCGGCCTTAACCGGCGGTAATTAGTTTATAGTACTAGCTTTAACTAGCGGTAATTAGTCCGCGCCTTATCCCTTTATCCTTACGCTATTAAGCATAGTAAATAGTAGCAATTCTTACTTATTTAAACGGAAATCTTATAAATATCCGCTAAGCTAAAAGTAAATATATCGCACGATTAAGTACTTATCCTATAAGAAGTTAAATACTAAATAATATTTTCTTTAGTAAAAAGCTCTTATTAGCCTTTAAGTCTAACCTTAATAATAAGCACCTCTTTCTTAACGCGCTTATAATAAAGCTTTAAGATAAGTAGGCTATAAAAGTAAAGGAGGCCGCGGCTTACTAAGCATACTAATTTAATAATCTCTCTTACCCTTTTTTAAGGTACTATACTATAATAGCCTATAAAGCTAAACGGGATATAAAATAAGTCCCGCTTAGCTAAGCTAAGACTATTACTTTTTAAGAGGTAATCTACTTTTAAAATACTAACGAAGGATAAACTATAAAATAATACAATCTATATAACTAAGTAAACTAAATTCGGTATTACTTAAATAAATCGATTATCCTTTAAATAAAAGAAGTAAAGATAAGCCGACCTTAAAACTATCTAGCTCCTTACCTGCTAAATACCCTTTAAATCAAGCTTATAATAAAGTTACTTTTTCCTTAAGATAATAAGCTTAGCGGATATTTTTACCGCGTACTACTAATAGTAAAACGCTTAGCGGCTAATATATTGCTTAGCTAAAACTTTTTAGTTCTTTACTAAAAGGACTTTATTAACTTTCTATTAATCTTATAGATCGGGGCTTATAAAGGGATTAAAGCCGAAGTAAAGATAGTTTAGCTAAGACTAGCGATATATAAATAAGTAATTTACTTAATTACTATAACGATTTTAGCTAGTTTTAGCTATGCTTTACTTATATAGGTCTAGGCGCCGCTATTAAGGCGTAATATAATATTTTTCCTTAATAACCTTAAGCTCGCCCGGATAATAATATAAGATTATAAGAACTTTATAGCAATAAACTATTTTAAGGAACTATTAATACTCCGCTAAGGCTAAAAGGTAAGGATAATTATAGACCTCGATAAGTAGTTTTAGCTATATAAGGAGGTTAATGCTACTATTCTCTTAGCGGAAGCCCTTATAAAAAATCTAAATAAAATAGACTTTATTAAGGATTTTTATAAAAGGATCTTATAGCAAACTATAAGCTCGAAATCGGCTAAACTAAGGACTTACCCGAACTTATTATTATTAAGGGCGTTTAGATCTATACTAAGGACTTAAAATATATATTATAAGTTTAAGATATCCTTTAATTATTTCCCCGCCTTTAAGAGATAAATAAGTAGTATATATAAACGAATCTAAATATATACTTTTTTTAATAAAAGGATAGTAATATTAATAAGTTATATTAAGATTATACTTATTAAGCAATAAGAATAAGAAGGTAGTAAATATAATATTCGGCTAGCTAACCGCGTAAGGCCGATTAAAATAAGTCTATAAGCTAACTCCGTTTACGGCGCTAGTATTTATAGTATAAAAGACGGTAAATAAAAAGGAAAAAAGAATAAGTAGTTATAAACTTATAAAGAATTAATACTATTACTACCTTAAACGCTTACTTAATGCCCCTTTAAAGCAATATAATTAAACGCTTTTAAGGAAAGAAGTTTATTAATATCGTAAACGCACGATTATTTTTTTATTTGTTTTTAGTTTATTAAAACTACTAAAAAAGGTTTATAGTTATAGGCTATCGCAGGCTAGAAAGATTACTAGTAATACTTATAGGCTTTAAGAACTCCTTAGTATATATTTAAAGGTTTATTAATAACGTCTTCTATAGATACTAAGAATATATAGCGGCCTATATTAATAATATTATTATCTACTTTAATATAGGTTAGAAATACCTTTAATATTTAAAGGCTACATTCCGCGCTTTTTACGATTATAATATTACCTTATTTAGACTAAAGTCCTTTTTAATATATCTATCTATATAGCTCTTTAGATTTAAGGTAAACGCTATTAGCTTAATAAATATAAACGAACGCGTATAAGCTTTAAAGAATATTGCGTTCTTAAAGAACTTTTAATAGCTTAAGAAATAGATAAGCCTTATTAAGTAGCTACGCTATATAGTCTTATATTTCGCTAAAGAAGTTAACGTCTTATAAAAACGAAAGATAAAGCTACTTAAAGTAAGATAGGACGAAGGAGTCCCTTTAAGGGGCTAAGGACGGGCTTAATATACTATAAAAGCCGCCTTTTAGCCTACTTTAAAAAAAAAAGGCCTTCGCGATTTAAACTAAAAAAACTTATTAAGACTTAAATAATTTACTACTTTAACCCCGCTTTATAACTATTTATCTAGATTAATATATCCTAAGAATATAAAGTAGCGGTTATAGCTTTTTACTTAAAGGAAGGTATAAAATAAGATAAAAAGACGTTACTAGCCCGGATTAATATCTAGCTTATCGTTTACTTAAGCCGCGCCCTTTAAAGCGGAGAACCTTAATACTAGCTTATAAAACTTAAAGTAGCTAGTTTAGTATAAGTAGTTTATAAGTTACGCACTATAGTACTATCTATAAGAACGCTATAAGTAGTCGTCTTTACTAACTACGTAAGTACTTATAAAATCGTATACTAAAAATTCTTATTTTTTATTAGTATAAAATCTAATTATAAGCTAGTTCTTATATCTTAATACTTAAGTTAATTCCCGCTTAAGGTATACTATATCTTAAGCGTTAAAAACGTTATGCTAGACGCTTTTTTATATTTACCGCACTAAAATAATAAGCTAGTATCCTTAAACTAAAAAGGGGAATTAAAACGTATTTAAAAAGATAAGATAATAAACCGCGTATTTCTTTATATAAAAGCATTAATTAAATTACTACTCCGCTAAAAAATAATCGATAGATATATAAAGGATATATAATAAGTAAAGATTATAGTATAGCTTAGCAATAAAGATAGTATCTTTAAACTCTTATTCCTTTCGTTATAAGGGTTGCTATACTTTATAGAGAATAATAAACGCCGGAGACTATATATCTTTAAGACTTATACTAAAAAGATTATTAAAGACGCTTATACTAAATATTTTTATACTAGCCGTATTTATATATAGCAAGATTTATTTAAAGGCTTCTTAATCCTTTAGCTTAGTAAATATATAGATAAGGTTATAGACGGCTACGAAACTTACTACTATAACTAAACTAACTAAAGTAAGATATTAAAGTAGCTTATTCTAATTTAAAGCCTGCTAGTTTTATATTATATAATAGTAATAAACTTTATTACTAGGCTCTTAATAGTCTAAGCCGAATAATCCCTATAAAAAGATCCTATAAGGAACTTCTTTAATATCTTACAAACTATAACTAATAACTTCTTAAAAATATATCTCTTTATCTTAAGTAATAACTAGTTTATAGCGGAAGACTAAGTATAAGCATTATATACTAAGCTACTCCGCGCTAATGAAAGGATTTTAAAGGGGATAATCTTTAACTAAGACGTAAAGTTTACCTTAGTATTTTAGCGGACCTTATAATAAGCCTTTAGATTAAAGCTTCTTATATTTACCGTTTAGTAGCTTTAAGCTAATAGCTTAATAAGAAAGGCGAAACTAAACTATTAAAATCGCGCTATAATTCCTTACCGCTAATTTCTTAAACTTACGCTAAACCGATATACTAATCGCCTTTTAGTTTAGCCTTAATAATTCCTTCTCCTTAGTAATTTATATAGCTTTTAGTAAGCTTATTATAAAGATAAAAATAGATAATAGCCTTTAGTTCTTTTATAACTACTTATACTTATAAAACTAAGAGGTCTTATAAGAAGAAGCTAAGTTAGCTATTACCTACGCTTAAGCCGCTATAAAAGATAGATATAATAAGAAACACCGCTTATTAAAATTTAAGCCTGGCAATAAGGTTTAGCTATAGCTTAATAAAGGCTATTATATTGCGGATAGTAAACCGGTAAAGCTTTAAAAAAGACGTACTAAGCCGTTTAAAGTTATTAATAAAGTAAGATAGCTTATATACCGGTTAAATATAAAAAGGTCCCTTAATATTTATTTTATTAATTTAGTAGTATAACTACGCTTAGCAAACGAGCTAGCTATATACTTAGGCTTAGTTAAAGATTAAGGGATACTTTACTTAAATAAGTAAAAAGTAAAACGAATTTTATAAAGCTATATAATAAAAAAAGGCGGCGAAAAGCTAAGGAAAGAGTTCTTTATAGCTTAAAAAAGCTAGTTTAGTAGCTATAACTTATAGGTAAACGAAAAAGCAGTCTTTTTATTAAAGATCGTAAAAGCCTTCGAAAAAGCATAAAAAAAGTTAGCTACTTAAGTAGTTTAAATAAGAGTATAATACATAGCTTTTATAACTTAATACGAAACTTTTTAACTAAGAGAATTAAGCGGTTAAGCCTAAGTATAAGACTTAAAAGCTACTATAAGTTATAAGAAACTATAACTTATTATACTTAAGGTAATTAGTTATTTTAATAGTAATATACCGCTATTTACTTTAAGTAATAAGGCCTTTTTAGCTTTATAGTATACTTATTTAAATTCTCTCCGCTGCTTACCTTTTTTCTTTTCCTTTCTTTTTTTTATAACTATATTTCCTTTTACCGCTAGCTATAGCCCGCCGCACCTTACTTACTCTTATATATATAATCTTCTTTACTTTAAGCTTATAATCTTTATACTTTTATTTTAAGTCCTTTTATCGTTTCACGTCTCTTTTAGCTAAAACTAGCTATTTTATAATTATTTCTTTAGCCAGCTTTTTTATAAGCCTTTATACCTTAAATATAAAGAATATAAGTAAGCGCTTAAGCTTTATAAAAATAAAGTCGCTATCCTCTATAGCCTTAAGTCTTTTAGTAAGAGTTAAAACCTTTAAGTTTAAGCTTTTATATAAACCTACGCCGCTTTTTATAGCCGCGCTTAAGCTAATAGATTTAACTTAAATTATAATACTATAAAGAATAGCTTATTATTAAAGGCTTATATATACTTAGTTTAATAGTATATAGCTAAATAATTATTTATATAAAGCTAAAAAAGGAAGGGGGAAATCTCTATTTAAGCTATATAGCTTTATACTTTATAAGGGTCGCTTAAATAGCCTATACTTAAGTTAAGTTTAAGTCGAACTTAAGCTAAGTTTAAGTAAAGTTTTATACGACTTTAGCTATACGTTAGCCTAACTTAAAGTCGTTCGCTATAGTATAACTATAGCTTTTCTTATAGTATAGCTTATAATACTATCCCTTTTTTAAGCTATCGCGTACCGGGGTATATAATATCGGCGCCCCGCTCCCCCGCTCCGCGCTTAATATTAATCGGTATAATCGTTCTTATTATACTTATAATTATATACTAACGCCTCCCTTAAATAATATTATATTAAGGCGTTAGATATATTATACGCTCGCTTATCCGCGCCGCTATATCGTCTTTAATAGCGCTAAAGCAATATAATATATCTCCTCCGCTTATTATTAATTTTAATGCTTAAGGCACGTCTTACCTTCCCGCCGCTTATAGTCCTTAAGTATAAATACCCTTCCTCTCTCCCTCTCCCTCTTTTTTTTTTCTTTCTTTAATTACTAATCTACCTACGCGCGCGCCCTCTCTTATAATAGCTTCGCCGCGCCGCGCCTTAATATATTTACTATAACCCCCTACGCCCTATCTCCCGCTATATTATAAGCGTTTACTTATCCGGCGCCCCTTAGCACGCTTAGCGACTATATACTACCGCCTTTATATTAGTCTTTACGCCCGCTATTATCGCTTAATAAGCGGAGCGCGATATATAGTACTATTATATAGCGCCCCCTTTACCTTATATATATTAAATATATAGCGTCTCTTAACGCAGATACTTAGTATAAAGCTTATTAAAATTAAGCCTTACCCTATACGTATAATTATTTTGCTTATACCCGCGCTAAACTATACTATTTGCTTATATATCCCCGTTTTTAGACTATATATAATACGACGCTAACGCGATATTAGTATATTAGCAATATAATCGCCGCTATAAACGCGCTTTAAGATTATACGTCTTAAAGGACGTTTAAGGATTATTATACTAACCTATATATACGTTCTCCGATCCTTAATAAACGCTAGCTAAAAGGATATTACTAATAATTACTATAATATATAGAGTTAGCTTATACTATTACTATAGCGCGCTAAGCTTAAATATACCTTAATATTTAAGGTTAATTTATTAGTATTAGCGGGTAGTAAGTAGTTTACTTTAATTAAGTCGTAGTTTCTTATATATCTTATTTATATTTACTCTATATCTTATTATATCTTATTATATCCCTTATTTATCTTATCGTTATCTATACTTAATACGCGTTTATATTATATCCTCCTTATACTTATTATTTAGAATTATCTTAATATTTACTAAGCGTAGCTTAAAACTTCCTCTTATTCTTCTTAGTTTTCTTCCTTTTTTTAGCTACTTCCCTTATCCTATCTCTTACTCCTTAGCTTAGCTTACTATTATCCTTTTACCTTACCCCCGTCGTTCTTTATTACGTTGCTATATTATCTCTTAAATTTCTTTAAGGCGATTATATCTTAAAAGTCGCTAATTAACTACTATATTAAGTTAGCGTACCCTTATTACTTTATTAAGACTTAGCGCTATCTCCCCCTTTTAATTTATTTTTATTAAGCTTACTTTATCTTCTTTATAATATACTTTAATTTATTATCTTCCTTAATTACTAATAGTAGCTAATAATCGTTAACTACTTAGCTAAGTAAGGGGTTATCCGCTATATAGCGGAGGAACTTTATATATAGTCTTATATATACCCTCCTTAGTATATTAAGTTTTATTATATATAAGCTAACTACCTTTATTATAGTATACTTTTAGTATAGCTAGTTAAGCTTTTAGTAAGGCCTATTAATAGTATACTTCCTTATATTTAGCTATATTTTATTACTTACTTAAAGTCTTTCCGCCGGTATATAAAACTAGTTCGCTATCTCCTTTTATCTTACTTATAATACGGCGATCGTCGTTTAAAGGAAGTCGGCGACTTCCTTTATCCTTTATATAAAGCTTTATACGCTCTCCGCATTTAGTATAAGCGGTCCCTTTTCCTATATAATTTAAATCGGCTTAATATTATACTTATATATAGCGAAGAAAGGGCTTATACTTATTATTAATACTACTTAATTATTAAGCGCCGCTTAAGCATAAGATAGCTATACCCTTTAATCGTCCTACTTATAGTAAATATATACGTAAAGGGATACTTATACTTCTTAGTTTATACGCTTTATTACTTTAT
This sequence comes from Ophiocordyceps robertsii, assembly GCA_027405785.1. Taxonomy (NCBI): domain Eukaryota; kingdom Fungi; phylum Ascomycota; class Sordariomycetes; order Hypocreales; family Ophiocordycipitaceae; genus Ophiocordyceps; species Ophiocordyceps robertsii. The sequence goes on from JAPEBW010000737.1 coordinate 18,490, forward strand.
TAGTTTATAAGTAATAAGCTAAACTTAGTTTCCTTTAAACCTTAGTTTATTAATAAAATTCCTTTTAAAATTACCTTATTTAGTTTATCCCTTAATCTAAAATAATAAACTTTAGTATTTTATAAAAGCGGAAGTAGGATTATAAGAACTTAATAGCGTATACTATTACTTTTATTATTATTATTACCTTTAAAGTTATCGCTTTTATTAGCTAGTTTATTACTACTTAAAGGTTTTAAGAGCCCTTAGTCCTTATTAGCAATAAGTTAACTATAAAGTTTATTATTAAGTATATAAATAGCTATATAAAGGGCGGTAATAGTTAAAAAAGCCACTTTTAAAGTTACTTTTAAATATACCCCTTACCGCATAGCTTATAGTTCGCGATAAGCTAGCGCACTACTAATAACTAGCTTAGCTAAAAGAACTTTTAAGCTAGTATCGCAAGCGTCCCCTTATACCTTAAGTATCTTATTACTATTAAGTCGTATATCCCTTAAGTAATTAATACTTAAAGCTCGTTTAACTCTTTATCCTCCCCCTCCTTAAAGTATTAAGCCTTACCTCGCACTTAAAGCTAGTCTTTAAAATAAAGGCGCCCTTTTATATTAATTATATACTTACTTACTTAAACCTTTAATTACTATTTTTAAGTAAGCAATTAATTACTATTCCGCACTACTTAAAATACTACTTAGTACTCCTTATCCTTTTATAATATCGCTATTTATAGCTCTTATATCTCTTCCTTATTTAATATATAAGCTAGTTATGCTTATTCCTTAAGTGCGTCTTAGCTTAAGTTTAAGTTAAGTTTTAGCTAAACTCTACTTTTATTTGCCTTACCTTCGTCTTAAAGTGCGGGGTCGTCCGCCTTATTTAAATAAGCGATTAACCTTATATTCTTTTCCCTTACCCGTATTATCGCGATAGTACGCTCTTTTTATACTAATTATTATAGGAGGTTTATATACTCGCCGCTAATAAGGACTTAATATCTTATTAATCGCGCGCTATCCGGGATTATTTATACTATATATCTTATTTCCCTCTTATTAAATGCCCTTTCCGGCTTATCTTTATCTCGGCGCGATAAAGTATTAAGTACTACTACTAACCTTCTTAAGCGGTACTTTAATATAAAGTTATATAAGGCGAGCTTTATTACTTATTTACTTTACTTTTTATTTAACTTTCTCTTTATTATAAAGTACTTTAAATTTTTATAATCTATTAATACTATAAACGCTAATATATTATATAACTTTACCCCTTAAAAGTCTTAGTATTATATAATTATAAGTAACTTCTTATTATAAATTAAGTAATTATACTCCGATATATTAAGTTATTTTAAGAAAAAACTTACTAAGTATAGTATCTTATTTAGTCTTACTTATATTAATACGCTACTTATTGCGTATTTAAAGTAGTCCGCCTTTAAGTACGTTTCCTTTTTAAAGTTATATAGCTATAGTATTAGCGCGTTATAAAATATCTTTTAAATAAACTTAAACGCGGCTTAGTGCTTATTAGTCTATAAAAACGTTATGTTTTTTTATAAAGGCCGCTTAAGTACTATAAAGCCTTAGTATAAAGTAAGATAAAAGTATAGTAGTAATTTACGAACTTAAAGAAGCTTTAAACGCCCTTTATATTTCTTAGCGCTTATTATATTTAAATAGCTTAAATCTTCTTTAAGTCGTACTAAACCTTACCCTTAGCCTATATAATAAAACTTAAGTACTTTACGTTTTTTATTATAAAGTTGTATTTTTATAGGTTTAGTATAAAGCCTACCTCTTATAACCTTTTAAGCACCTTCGCTACTTTATTTTAATAGTCGCGGAGCGACCTTAATAAATAAATTAAAACGTTATTTATATACGCTATAACGAACTTATAAAGGTAGTCTTTTAATACTTAGTTAATATAGCGTTAAAAGGTAGCTAGCGTTCTTATAAGGCTAAATAAGTATACTTACTACTTAAATAGTTTAAACCTTATTTAAAAGGCCGTCTTAAACTTATAGCCCTCCGCGATTTTAATCTTATAAAACGCTATAATAATATCGAGTTTTATAAACTAACGTGCTTTCGCTAATATCTTTAGCGTTTCTATAATTAATAGTAGCGTATATTAATCCTTTTTTATAATTATATTTAAGGCTTAATAGTTATAGTAAAAGTATAAGCGGCTATTAGCCTTCTTTATAAATAATACCAGCGCCGCGGCTAATAAACTACTTAAGCGGATAAGGTTCGCTTTTAGTAGCTTGTTTAAAGTCTTCTAAAGGATAAGGAGTTCTTTTTTTAATATATTATAAAAAGGCCTTTATAATAATAGCAGCTCCTTACTATCCTTATTTAAAGTAAGATAGATTTTATAATCTACGCTTAATTAAAATAAGAGTTACTTAAGTGCTTTTATAAGTGCAAAAAGGTCTAAATAAGCTTATAGTGCTTAAGCTAAGATATAGTCTACTAAGTTAACTAGCGTCTTTAGCTAAAAGGCCTTTTTTATATCTTTTATTATAACTACTTTTATATTAAGCGCTTATTATCGCCCTTAGTTATCTTTTTAGGCCCTTTTTTATCGGCACTCCGCCGTAAAGATAAAAGCGCTTACTAGCTTCGCTTTTTAAATATTTGCAATCTTCGCGGCTTTTTTTAATCCTTAAAGGCCGATTTAAATCCCCGCTTTTCTATGCCGGATTTAATCCCCTTTAATATTATAAACTAACTTATTCTTCTTTATTTATAGTCTCCTAAAGAATATATTATAGCTTAACTCCGGTACTATATAGGCGAATATCTCTTTTAAGTGCCCGTTAATTTCTATTTTAAACGCTACGATCCCCTTTATTTAAAGTATTAATATATCTTTTAAGAAAGGCTATAATAGCCTCCTTATCCTATCCGCAAAAGGTATTTATAGCCTTATTACTACCCCCTTACTTATTATAGTATAGTAGTTATAGCTTATATCTATAAGTATATTAAGCCCCTTTTTCTTATTAATGCTAACCTTAGGTAATACTAGGTTTAGTATAAGGTGCTTTTTTATTAACCTTTAAGCCTTTTACTATTTCTCTTTTTCTCTTAACGCCCGACTTTATACTAAGGTTCCTTTTTTCTTAAATTAAAATCTATTTTAATTACCCCCTTAGTTATAGCTATAGCTACTTATAAGGTTCTTTCTTTCTTCTTTTTATAAAAGCGGGCGATATGCCTTATTGCTTTATAAGCGAAATCCTTTTATATATTAAGCCGGCTTTATCCTCCTCTTAGCTAAGTTATAGCATTAATCTTACTTATTAAAGTATTACCTTTTAAGTCTTTTTAGTCTTAAGTTACCCCTTTTATTGCTTTTTTCTAGCCTTAAAACGGCTACTTAATCTACTAAACTTTTATTAGCTTTACCGTAATCTATATTACCTAATTAGTATACGCTAAGAAGCTTAAGGTTAAAAAGTTAACTATCGTAAGCGCCTCCTTAAAGTAAAGGCTTAAAGCGCCTTTTAAAAACACGATCTATATATTGCATAGCTATAACCCCCCTCCTACCTTAAAGAGCCTTTACTCGAACTTAAGGAAGAACGCCGCGAACGTTTAGTTCTTTTTTTATTTAATCGTGCGGATAGCCGCCGTTACCCGCGATTAAATATCGACGTTAAGGTAAATTAAATTAAGGTACTTAAGGAATTATTACTAATTATAACCTCGATCCGCGCCGGTGCTATAATAAGTCGCTATAGTTTACTATAGCTTTATATTTAAGTAATTATTAATTAAGTAAAAAACCTCCCTTAAGCTTAAGAAAAAGTCTTAGTTAATCTTATACTTTTCTTATATATATTATACTTAAGGCATAAAGTAGCGCCGCTAGCTATTAAATTTCTTTAGCGCTAAGAGTAGCTTTTATTAGTCTTTCTTTTTTATTACTTCTTTTTTTATTATAAGCGTTACGGCCCCCGCTATTATATTATAAAGTAGTATTAAACTACTAATTAATAAGCTAGCCCCTCCTTATATATACGTCCTTACTATCTCCTTTAGCTTTTATATTAAGGCTTTAAACTAGCTTATTAACTATTAAATCTACTACTAGCTTGCTTAAACTTAGTAGCTTATTTTAACGGCCCTTACTTATAGTAAGAGGATCGCTTATTCGACCTTTATTTAAATATCAGCCTCTCTTAGCCCTCCCTCTTAAGCCCTTTAAGTATAGCCCCCTTATGCTAAGTAAGCTTCTTACTCGCGCTATATCGTAGTTAGTAAGTTTCTTCTTAAGTTATATAACCTTATTTAAAAAGAGCTTTAAATATATTAAGGGCCTATATATACTTAGTTTAGTAGTATATAGCTAAATAATTATTTATTTAAAGCTAAAGAGGGAAGGGGGAAATCTTTATCTAAGCTATATAGCTTTATACTTTATAAAGGTCGCTTAAGTAGCCCGTACTTAAGTTAAGTTCGGGTTAAACTTAGGCCGAGTTTAGGTAAAGTCTTATACGACTTTAGCTATATATTAGCCCGACTTTAAGTCGTTTGCTATAGTATAACTATAGCTCTTCTTATAGCATAGCTTATAATACTTATACTACCCTCTTTAAAACTTAACTTAAATAACTTACCTCTTAGCTTTATACTATAACGTAGTCTAAATAGCTAGTTTCGCGGCAACTTAGCTATACCTCTTACTTAGCTCTTATTATTTAAAAGCCCCCGCCGCCTATATATTTTTTAAAGTATAGCTAAAAACCTTTATTAGCGGAATAACTAGCTAATACTTAACGCCTTTAAGTTAGCTAACTTTATTATAGTCTTAAGATTTATAATAACTACTATAGCTAGCGGAAACTTACTTTAGCTAAATAACTAAAACGATATTTATACTATCCTTAACTATATATTTAAGGCCTAGCTTAACTAGTTTATAGCTAGGTTTATAGCGGCGTTTTAAGCTACTATAGCCGAAACTTTATCTTACTTTATATATAGTTTAGCCCGCGCTATAAAATCCCCCTCTTAGCTTATAGCCGCTATAAGCTTTAAAGACTTATTTAGTCCCGCTTAGTAAACGCTCTTTTTACCCGCCGCTATACTTAGCCTAGCTATATAAAGGCGTATAAGCGCCTTATTATAGTCTATTTACTATCCCTTCTTAACTAAAGAAGATAGCGATAACTAGCCTCGTAATATATTCCGCCGCTTAATCTTATAAAAGCCGCTAGTAATAATTAATATAATCCTTAACGGGCTTAGCTTTATAGGCCTATACTCCGGCGATAAGATTATAATAATTAAGAGTTTCCGCCTAGCTATAAACTATACTAAGTTTTACTTATAGGCCTATAAAGAGTCTAAACGCGACTTAACTTTAACTTAAGCAATAAAATTCTTAGGCTTCGATATCCGCTTTATTAGCTATATTAATTACGCGCTTTATATTTTTACCTTTAAGGCCCCTTTTATAAAGAGGTTTTTTAAGATTATTAAGCACGTTTAAAACCTTAAGAGTAAGGAGTCGGGCAATAAGGCTATTAAGGACTTTATTACTTACTTTTAAGCGGGAATATAAATATTTAATACCTTAATACTAACTATACTTATTAATATTAGCGGGACGGCTTACCTTACCTTAATACTTCTTACTAGCTAGATATATATAAGTTAGTAAAAAGGTATAAGTAATAGTGCTATATAAAAAGAATAATAAGTTAAAAAGCTTAGTAATAAAAAGCGGGGAATAACTATAATAGCGGTAGTAAGTAAGATATAATATCTCGCTTATAGGCGGCTTATAAAGCTAATAAGTAGTATAAGATATTTAGCGGAGGATTAAAAATAGCGTAAAGGGTAAGTAAGATAATAATATAAAATAGGGCCTAAATAAAGTTAGTTTTTTATAATATATCCCGCCGGGAAATTTAAATATTCTTTAGTATAAAGACTCCTTACTACCCAATAAGTACTTTAATATACGCTTTAAAAGAGAGTTAAAAAACTTTATTATAAGTTTTAGCTAAACGCGCTAATTGCTTTAATAAAGATAAAGACGTACGATTAAATAAAAAGCAAGGATTTATAATAAAAGCCGCCTATTAACTATCTTAAGCTACTTAGCTACTATTAGCTAGATAGGCTAAAAAAACTATAAAAAGGATAAAGATAGCGTATTATTAATATAGTATAAAGACGTTACTATAAAGCTATTACTTAGCGCCTTTTTTACTTTATTCTTACTTTAAACTAATAAGGACGTTAGCTTTTCTTTCTTACTTAAAGGAGTTATTATAAAATCTAAACGGCTATGCTTAGACTCCTTACTTTACTCTTAAGAAGCCTTATAAAGCCCCGTAATAAGAACGCTTAAAGGATATACTACGAAGGCTCGCTTAAGGAGATACGATAAATATTACCGGTTAGGCCCCGCTAAAGTTTCTAAGATATAATTATTAAGGCTTAAGAGCTTACTTAACTATAGTTTATAATATTTTTAGCTATAAAAGATACTATAAAACCTATTAAACGGATTCCGTTAATATCTTTAAGGGATATTTAAGGATTTTTATAGGATATCTTAATTATAGTTCGACTTATTTTTAATTATAAAAGCACCCCGGAAGATATAAGATAAACTTTACCGCGATTTTAAGGGATATTTAAGGATATTTAAGGGATTTCCCCGACTATAGTTTATAGTATTTTTAACTAGGCTTATACTTAGTTTATTAAGCAATTTTATAAGTATATTTATAGTTTATTTATATACTAATAATAAATAAAAAGATAGTATAGTTAAAGATCCTTAAAATTAACTTAAAGAACTAAGTATAAAGTAGCTAGCTATACCTTAAAGAATAAATAAGCTTTTTACTATTTCTAAACCCTTATATACGTTTATATATAGTAATTATTCCGTTATACCGGCCCGACTAGCGTTAATTAGTTTATAGTACTAGCCTTAACCGGCGGTAATTAGTCTATAGTACTAGCCTTAACTAGCGGTAATTCGTCCGCGCCTTATCCCCTTATCCTTATACTATAAAGCGTAGTAGCGGTAAAGTCTATCTTATATCTTTTAAAGTGTATCCTTTATTAAAAATAAGCTAAACTATAGTTAAGATATCTTATAAAAATCCTTAAATATCCTTTAAAAATGCTAATAAAGTCTATTTAATAGTTTTTATAGTAATTTCTATAGTTAAAAATATTATAAACTATAGTTAGATAAGCTCTTAAGTATTTATAGTTAGATTTTAAAAACCTTAACGGGGTTTAACTAGTAATATTAATTATATCTCCTTAAATAAGCTTTTATAGCGCGTACTTTAAGCGTTCTTATTATAAGGTTTTATAAAGCTTTTTAAAAGTAAAGTAAGTAGTTTAAGCATAACTATTTTTTTTTATTATAACTCCTTTAAGTAAGAAGAAAAAGCTAATATTCTTATTAGTTTAAAGTAAAAGTAAAGTAAAGGGGGCACTAAGTAATAGCTTTATAATATCGTCTTTATACTATATTAATAATATACTATCCTTATCTTTTAAATAGTTCTTTCGGCCTATTTAGCTAATAGTAATAAAGTAACTTAAGATAATAAGTAAGCGGTTTTATTATAAATTCTTATACCTTACTTAGTTATATATATTTATCTTATTAAGGCAATTAGTTTATTTAGCTAAAGCTAATAATAAGGTTTTTACTCTTTTTTAAGTATATATTTAAGCGTTTATTTAATAATAAGAAGTCTTCGCGCTAAGAAATATTCGTTTTTTTTAGTAAGATATGTTATAGAAGACTAGCTTATTTAAGCCTTATTTTATATTATTATCTTACTTACTTTTTACGCTATTTTTAATTCTCCGCTAAGTTCTTTATACTACTTACTAACCTTATAAGCCGCTTATAAGCAAGATATTATATTTTACTTACTACTACTATTTTAGCTATTTCTTACTTTTTATTACTAGACTTTTAGACTTATTATCGTTTTTACGCGGCGTTATTATTTATACCTTTTTACTAATTAACGCACGTTTAGCTACTAAGAATATATTTAAGTAAGGCTAAGTTGTTCCGCGTCTAATAATAAAAATAGTTAGTATTAAAGTATTAAACGTTTATATTCTTACTTAAAAGTAAGTAATAAGGTTTTTTATAGCTTTTATACTTAATTCCTTGCTCTTAAGGTTCTTAATATATTTTATAGTCGTAAAGAACCTCTTTATTAAAAGGCCCTTAAGAGTAAGAATATAGATTAAGTTATTAATATAGCTAATAAAGTAAATATTAAACCTTAAGAACTTTATTACTTAAAATAAAGTTAAGTTATGCTTAAACTCCTTATAAGCCTTTAAGTAAAACTTAGCGGAGTTAATAGCTAAGTAGAAACCTTTAATTATTACAATCTTATTACTAAAATATAGTTTTATAAAGCTAGGCCTATTAAAGACCGTATTAGTTCTTATTAAGGGCTTTTTTAAAATTAAGCGGCGGAATATATTATAAGCTTAGTTATTGCTATTTACTCTAGTTAAAGAAAGGCGGCGGATAAACTATAATAAAGCGCTTATACGCTTTTATATAGCTAAGGTAAGCATAATAACTAAGAGGAAAAGTATACGCTAAGTAAGACTAAAAAGGTTTTTAAGGCTTATAGCGGCTATAAGCTAAAAGGAGGATTTTATTATATAGGCTAAATTATATATAAAGCAAAATATAGTTTTTATTATATTAGCTTAAAACGCCGTTATAAATCTAGCTATAAACTAGTTAAGCTAAGCTTGAAATATATAGTTAAGGATAGCGTAGATATTATTTTAGTTATTTAGCTAAAGTAAGTTTCCGCTAGCTATAATAGTTATTATAAATCTTAAGACTATAATAAGGTTAGCTAGCTTAAAAGCGTTTAGTATTAGCTAGTTATTTTATTAATAAAGGTTTTTAGCTATACTTTAAAAGATTAATAAGCGGCGGGGGCTCTTAAGCTTTATAAGCTATATAGGAGGTATAGCTAAGTTATTATAAAAGCGGCTATTTAAACTATATAGCGGTATAAAGCTAAGGGGTAAGTTATTAAAGTTAAGCGTTTAAAGAGGGTAATAAAAGCCGTTTCTTATAGTGCCGTAATTTAAGTTAAGCTTATTAGCTTAAGCGCGGTTATAAAAAGCGGTATAAGTTTATATAAAGGCTTAAACCTAAAGGTTTAGCTCTTACTAAAAGATTTAAAGTTATAAAGTATAGCCGCCTTATTTTTATAAAGCTTAAGCGCCTGCTTATATCCTTTATATTAAAGGCGTAAAGGCTTATAAAAAAGCGGGCTAAAAGGGTAGTTATATAATAGCTAATCGTAGCTATAAAAAACGTTAAATAATAAAAGAACTTAAAATAAAAGTATATAAATCGTAGGCTTAAGGTAAAAAAGGTTATATATATAAAAGTAAGTAAGGTGCGGTAAGCTAAAGCTAGCGGAATAAGGATATATAGTTATAAAAAGAAAAAAAGAAAAAGGAAAGAGTAAGTAAGAAAGAGAATTTAAATAAGTATGCTATAAAGCTAAAATAGCCTTATTACTTAAAGTAAACGGCAATATATAATTATTAAAATAATTAATTTCTTTAAGCGCGGTAAGTTATAGTTTCTTATAACTTATAATAGCTTTTAAGCTTTATACTTAAGCTTAACTACTTACTTTTTTTAGTTTAAGAGTTTTATATTAAGTTATAAAAGCTGTGTATTATACTTTTATTTAAACTTTTTAAGTAGCTAACTTCTTTTATGCTTTTTTAAAAGCTTTTACGATTTTTAGTAAAAAAGCCGCTTTTTCGTTTACTTATAAGTTATAGCTACTATGCTAGCTTTTTTAAGCTATAAGAAACTTCTTTCTTAGTTTTTCGCTGCTTTTCTTTATTATATAGTTTTATAAAATTTATTTAACTTCTTACTTATTTAAACAAAGTATTTTTTTATCTTTAACTAGCTTTAAGCGCGTAGCTAGCTTATTTATTAAGCATAGTTATACTATTAAAACGACTAAATATATATTAAAAGACCTTTTTAAATTTAATTAGTATATAAGTTATCTTACTTTAGCGGTAACTTTAAACGGCTTAGTATATTTCTTTTAAAGTTTTGCTAGTTTCTTATTTATTATATTATAACCCTTATTAAGCTATAACTAAACTTAATTACTAAGCTTAAATTTTAACAGGCGGTATTTCTTATTATATTTATTCTTTATAGCAGCTTAAGTATAAGCAATAGCTAACTTCGCTTTTTTTTATAAGACCTCTTAGTTCTATAAATATAAGTAGTTGCTAAGGAACTAGAGCTTATTATCTACTTTTATCTTTATAATAAGCTCTTTAAAAGCTATATAAATAACTAAAAAGAAGGAATTATTAAAGCTAAACTAAAAAGCTATTAGTATATTAGTTTAGTATAAGTTAAAGATATTAGTAGTAAAGAATCGTAGCGCGATTTATATAGTTTAGTTTTGCCTTTTTAATAAGCTATTAGTTTAAAGGTATTAAGCGGTAAATATAAAAGGCTTTAATTTAAAAGCTTACTATAAAGTCCGCTAAAATGCTAAAGTAAACTTAATATCTTAGTTAAAGATTATTCCCTTTAAAATCCCTTATTTAGCGCGGAGTAGCTTAGTATATAATGCTTATACTTAGTCTTTTATTAAAAACTAGCTATTGCTTAAAATAAGAAGATATATTTTTTAAGAATTTATTAGTTATAGTTAGTATATTATTAAAAAAGTTCTTTATAAGATCTTTTTATAAGGATTATTCGGCTTAAACTATTTAAAGCCTAGTTATAAAGTTTATTGCTATTATATAGTATAAAACCGGCGGGCTTTAAATTAAGATAAGCTACTTTAGCGTTTTACTTTAACCGGTTTAATTATAATAGTAAGCGTTATAGCTATCTACGACTTTATTTCTATATCTATTAAGTTATAAGATTAAGAAGCTCTTAAATAAATCTTATAATATATAAGTACGGCTATTAAAGAAATATTTAGCATAAGCGTTTTTAACGATTTCCTTAGTATAGGTTTTAAAAATATATAGTCTCCGGCGTTTATTATTCTTTATAAAGTATAGTAACCCTTATAATTAAAAAAAGAAGAGTTTAAGGATACTATTTTTAGCACTAAGCTATATAATAATTTTTACTTATTATATATCCTCCGCGTATTTATTAATTATTTTTTAGCGGAGTAGCAATTTAATTAATACTTCTATATAAAGTAATATATAGTCCGTTATCTTATCTTCTTAAATATATTTTAATTTTCTTTCTTAAATTAAGGATATTAATTTATTATCTTAATATAGTAAATATAAGAGAGCGTTTAGTATAACGTTTTTAATACTTAAGATATAGCATACCTTAAGCGGGAATTAGCTAAAGTATTAAAAGGCGAGGACTAAGTTATTATAAAACTTTATATTAGTAAGAAGGAAGGATTTTTAGTATACGATTTTTTAAGTGCTTATATAATTAATAAAGAAAACTACTTATAGCGTTTTTATAAATAGTACTATAATATATAGCTTACGGACTACTTATACTTAACTAGCTACTTTAAGCTTTATAAGTTAGTATAAAGGTTCTTTGCTTTAAAGGGCGCGGCTTAAGTAAATAATAAGCTAGACCTTAGTTTATATTAGTAAAGTCTTTTTATTTTATTTTATACTCTCTTTTAAGTAAAAAGTTATAGCCGCTACTTTATATTCTTAAGACGTATTAATCTAAATAAATAGTTATTAAGCGGGGTCGAAGTAGTAAATCGTTTAAGGCTTAGTAAGTTTTTTAGTTAAATTCGTAAAAGCCTTTCCTTTTTTTAAAGTAGGCTAAAAAGCGGCTTTCGCGGTATATCGTGCTTATCTTTAGCTTTTTAAGGGGACTCTTTCTTCTTATCTTACCTAAAGTAGCTTTATCTTCTGTCTTTATAAGATATCTATTTCTTAAGCTATTAAAGGTTTTTTAAGAACGCAATATTCTTTAAAGCTTATACGCGTTCGTTTATATTTATTAAGCTAATAGCGTTTACCTTAAATCTAAGGAGTTTTATAAATAGGTATATTAAAAAAGACTTTAATCCGGATAAAGTTATATTATAGTCGTTAAAAGCGCGGAATACTGCCTTTAGGTATTTAAGGTATTTTTTAGCTATATCGGAGTAAATAATAGTATAACCTCTTAGTACTAAGATTCTTCTTTAAATTAGGCTTATTAACTTAATATAGCTATAGTCTTATCCTGCTTTATTAAAGAAGCTTTATACTTAATAACTATAAGTACTAAGGTAGCTTTTTTTATTTAGATTAATAACTAAGTTAGTGCGTTATTAATATTTAAGTCTCTTTAAACCTAAGCAGCTCGTACTATTACTAGGTTTTGCTTTATTACTTTAGCTAGCTATAATCTATATAATAAAAAGAGAGGTGTTAAGTATCTTACTTTAGCTAATCGTTTAAAGGTATCTTTATATTTATTTTTTCTATTCTTTTATACTTAGTTCTTATTATTATCTTAATGCTTATATTAGTATATATTGTTATTATAGTTTAAAGTCTTAAAGATCGTTTAAGAGAGTTTATTAGCTATAGTATTACGCGCTCTTAAAATATACTTAATGTTTATATTTAGAAAATAGAGCTTTATAACCTAGTAAGTATAAATTCCCTTATAGTTAGTAAAGGTTAAAAACTAAGTTAACAGCTAATAGTTAGTTATTACTATTAATAGATTTATTGCGTAAAAGAAATACTTATACTATTAATAGAATTTTATTAAGCTATATAGCTCTCTTTTATAAGTACTATAGTTCTATTAAGTTTATATAAATTAAAACAATTTATTGAGAATAAGCTTTAAAACATTTTTTAATAAGTTTAATTATATAATTATATATCCGCCTGCGAATTTTCTAGCGTTAAAAAATATAGTTACTAGTTAATCGAATATATAATTATATATTTCTATTTTAGTAGCGTCTTTAGCCTTTAGCATCTTAAAGGCTATTGCTTTTATAAGCCTTTAGTAAAATAAGACGTCTTTTATTAATCGATTAAGTAGTTAACTTAGTTCTATATAATTCTTAATTTATTAGCGATACGGTCTAACGGCGCTTATAAATACTTATACCCCTGTTTAAATAATCGGTATAAGCTAATTTTATAATTCTTTTATATAGTCCGGGATAATTAATAGTTATCCTTTAATTTTATAGTTTAAAATAATAGCTTAAATCTCCGCTATTCTAATAGCTAAATTTTTAAAGCTTAGTTTTAATAAAGACTATAGCAGCTATAAGAGGAAGTTTAATTTAATATAGTTTTATTAGTCTTTAAGAGTACTATATTTAATAAATATATTATTTATATATACCTTTAGTAAGAAGATTGCTTAAGTATTAATTCAAGCTAGTTAAGGGGGTTTTAGTTATAAAGTAAGTATTAGTCTTATTATAATCTTTAGAATTTTAATTATTATAAATAAGGCTATTTATATACCTTTAAGCATTTTAGTTAGCTATAACGAAGTAAATCTTAAAGCGCTAAACGCTAAGATATACTTAAGAGTAAGCTTTGCCGGTACTAATTAGTACGGATACTTTAAGTTAAATTAGCTATAATACTTAATATAAGGATTTACTAAGCGGTTATAGATTTTCGCTATAAGCTAAAGGTTAGTCTTAAGGAAAGCTTCCGTAATATAAAAGTAGTTAATAGTAACTCGTTGTTTTATATATAAGTCCGTAAAGTCTTTTATAACTACTATAAGTTTAGCAAACTATTTTAATAGCTACTTATAAGTAGTAAATATATATTTATATATCTTAGTATTAACTCCTTTTAAGATAATACGGTTTAACTAGTATAGCTTTAGTTCCGTTTATTATTACTATAAAAAACGGTTTTAAGGCAAGGTTCTTAGTTTTAGATTTAGTTTATAAGTGCTTAAGTTTATTAAAGAAATCTCGTTAAATATAGATATATTTAATTCTTAGTAAGTAAAAAAGACCTATTTAACTTTTTTTAGTAAGTTTTATAATATTAAAGGCCTTACCTAAATCCTACTATTAAAAACCTACTTTATAATTTTATTTACTAAAGTCTCTTAGCCTTTTTATAGCCTTTATACTTAGCATTATATAGGAAATAAAATTATTAATAGTCCCTTTACTTATAAACTATCTTAGTTATCCGCTAAGATTATTATGCTTTTATTAGTTAAGTTTTATTATTTAGTTAAAATAAACCCGTATTTTAAATTATTTATTAGCTTAAAGCTATCTTTTAAATAAGGAGTTCCCTTATAATATAATTAAAGTTAATATATTATCGTAAATCCTTTAGTTCTTTAAGTATAGTAAGTAATTCTTTAAGTATATATAACTATTAAGGGCCTACGTATACTTAGTTTAGTAGCACGTGGCCGAATAATTGTTTATCTAAAGCTAAAGAGGGAAGGGGGAAATCTCTATTTAAGCTACGTAGCTCCGTACTATATAAAGGTCGCTTAAGCAGCCCGTACTTAGGTTAAGTTTAAGTCGAAGTTAAGCTAAGTTTAAGTAAAGCTTTATATAACTTCGGCTATACGTTAGCCCGACTTTAAGTTATTTACTATAATATAACTATAGCTCTTTTTATAGTATAGCCCGTAATACTATCCACTTTTTAAGCTATCGCGCACCGGGGTATATAATATCGTTGCCCCGCCCCTTACTTCGCGCTTAACGTTAATCGGTATAGTTATCCTTATTATGCTTATAGTTATACGTTAACGCACTCCCTTAACTAATATCGCCTTATAGCGTTAGATACGTTATATGCTCGCTTATTTACGCCGCTATATCGTCTTAAGTAGCGCTAAGGCGGTATAACGTATCTCTTCCGCTTACTGCTATTATTAGTGCTTAAGGCACGCCTTACCTTCCCGCCGCTTATAGTCCTTAAGTATAAATACCTTTTCTCTCTCCCTCTCCTTCCCTTCTCTTTTCTTTTTCTTTAATTATTAATTCCCTTACGCGCGCGCCCCCTCTTATAATAGCTTCGTCGCGCCGCGCCTTAATATATCTACTATAACTCCCCGCGCCCTATCTCCTGCTATGTTATAGGCGTCTACCCGTCCGGGGCTCTTAGCACGCCCGGCGATTATACGCTACCGCCCTTACGTTAGTCTTCGCGCCCGCCGCCGTTACTTAGTAAGTAAAGTATAACTTATAGCACTACTATATAGCGCCCCCCCTACCTTATATATATCAGACGTATAGCGTCTCTTAATACGGATACTTAGTATAGCGCTTACTAAAATCAAGCCTCGCCTTAAGCCTATAATTATTTTACCTACGCCCGCGCCGGGTTACGTTATTTACTTATACGTCTTTATTCTCGGACTTTATACGATATAACGCTAACGCGATATTAATATACCGGCGCTATAATTACCGCCGCTAACGCGCTTTAAGACTATACGTCTTAAAAGACGTTTAAAGACTATCGCGCCGACTTATATATACGTTCTTTAATCTTTAATAAATACTAGCTAAAAGGATATTACTAATAATTGCTATAGTATATAGAGTTAGCCCGCGCCGTTATTACGGCGCGCTGGCCTAAATATACCTTAACGTTTAAGGTTAATCTATTAGTATTAGTTAGTAGTAAGTAGCTTACTTAAATTAAGTCTTAGTTCCTTACGTATTTTATCTATATTTACTTTATATCTTATTATATCTTATTATATCCGTTATCTATTTAGTCGTTATCCTTACTTAGTATATATTTATAGCGTGTCTTCCTTATATCCGTTATTTAAAATCGTTTTAATGCTTACTAAGCGTAGCCCGAAACTCTTTTTTATTTTTCTTAGTTTTCGTCTTTTTCTTTACTAGCTTCTTTATCTTATCTCCCGCTCCTTTACTCGGCTTACTATTATCTTTCCGCTTTGCTTTTATCGTTTTTTATTACGCTACTATACCGTTCCTCGAATTCTTTTAAGGCGATTATATCTTAAAAGTTACTAATTAGCTACTATATTAAGTTAATATACCTATACTACTTTACTAAAACTTAGCGTTACCTCCCCTTTTTAATCTATCTTTATTAGGCCTACTTAATCTTCTTTATAATATACTTTAGTTTATTATCTTCTTTAATTATTAGCGGTAGCTAATAGTTATTAACTCCTTAGCTAAGTAAGGGGTTATCCGCTACGTAGCGAAGGAACTTTATATATAGTCTTTTATATACCCTCCTTAATATATTAAGTTTTACTATATATAAGCTAACTACCTTTATTATAGTATACTTTTAGTATAGCTAGTTAAGCTTTTAGTAAGGCCTATTTATAGTATACTTCTTTATATTTAGCTATACCTTATCGCTTACTTAAAGTCTTTCCGCTAGTATATAAAACCGGTTCGCTATCTCCTTTTACCTTACTTATAACGCGGCGATCGCTATTTAAAGAAAGTTAGCGACTTCCTTTATCTTTTATACAAGGCTCCGTATGCTCTCCGCGTTTAGCGTAAGCGGTCCCTCCTCCTATACGATCTAAATCGGCTTAATATCGTACCTATATATAGCGAAGAAAGGGCTTACGCTTATTATTAATACTACCCGATTATTAAGCGCCGCTTAAGCATAAAGTAGCTATACCCCTTAGTCGTCTTACTTATAGTAAATATATATATAAAGGTATGCTTATACCTCTTAGTTCGCGCGCTCCGTCGCTTTATTAGTCTGCGGGTAGTAGGCTAAACTTAGTTTCCTTTAAACCCCGGTCTATTAATAGAATTCCTTTTAAAATTACCCTATTTAGTTTATCCCTTAATTTAAAACGATAGATTTTAGTATTTTATAAAAGCGGAAGTAAGATTATAAAAACTTAATAGTATATACTACTACTTTTATTATTAGTATCGCTTTTAAAGTTATTGCCTTTATTAGCCGGTTTATTATTACTTAAAGGTTTTAAGAGCCCTTAGTCCTTATTAGCGGTAAGTTAACTATAAAGTTTATCGTTAAGTATATAAACGGCTATATAAAGGGCAGTAATAATTAAAGGAGCCCCTTTTAAAGTTACTTTTAAATATACCCCTTACTATATAGCCCGTAGTTTATAATAAGCCGGCGTACTATTAATAACTAGCCCGGCTAAAAGAACTCTCGGGCTAATATTATAAGCATCCCCTCGCGCCTTAAGTATCCTACCGCTATTAAGTCGTATATCCGCTAAGTGATTAATACTTAAAGCTTATTTAGCTCTTTATCCTCCCCCTCCTTAAGGTATTAAGCCTTCCTTAGCACTTAAAGTTAGTCTTTAAAGCGAAGGCGCCTTTTTATATTAATTATATACTTACTTACTTAGACCTTTAATTGCTATTTTAAGGTAAACGACCGGTCGCCGTTTTATACTACTTAGAATACTACTTAGTACTCCTTATCCTTTTATAGTATTGCTATCTACCGCTTTTATATCTCTTACTTATCGAATACGCAGGCCGGTTATGCTTATTCCTTAAGCGCGTCTTAGCTTAAGTTTAAGTTAAGTTTTAGCTAAACTCCGCCCTCGTTCGCCCCGCCTTCGTCTTAAGGTATAGGGTTATCCGCCTTACTTATATAAGCGATTAACCCCGCGTTTTTTTCCCCCTCCCGCATTATCGCGATAGTGCGCTCTTCTTATACTAATTATCGTAGGAGGTTTATATACTCGCCGCTAAGGGGGACTTAGCGTCTTATTAATCGCGCGCTATCTAGGATTATCTATACTACGCGTCTTATTTCCCTTTTATTAAATACCCTTTTTAGCTTATCTTAATCGCGGCGCGATAAAGCGTTAAGTACTACCGCTAACTTCCTTAAGCGGTACTTTAATATAAAGTTATATAAGGTAAGCTTTATCGCTTATTTACTTTACCTTTCGTTTAACTTCCTCTTTATTATAAAGTACTTTAAATTCTTATAATTTATTAGCACTATAAACGCTAGCGTATTATATAGCTTTACCCCTTAAAAGTCTAAGTATCGTATAATCGCGAGTAACTCCTTATTATAGATTAAGTAGTTATACTCCGCTACGTTAAGTCGTTTTAAGAAGAACCTTACTAAGTATTATATCCTATCCGGTCTTACTTATATTAGTACGCCGCTTATTATATATCCGGAGTAGTCCGCCTTTAAGTACGTTTCCCTCTTAAGGTTATATAACTATAGTATTAGCGCGTTATAAAATACCTCTTAAATAAACTTAAACGCGGCTTAGTGCTTATTAGTTTATAAAAATATTATATTCTTTTTATAAAGGCTATTTAAGCACCGCGAGGCCTTAGCGTAAAGCGGGATAAAGGTATAGTAGTAATTCGCAAACTTAAGGAAGCTCCGAACGCCTTTTACGTTCCTTAGCGCTTACTATATCCGGATAGCTTAGATCTTTTTTAAGTCGCACCGGACCTTACCCTTAGCCTATATAATAAAACCTAAGTACTTTACTTTTTTTATTATAAAGTCGTATTTTTATAAGTTTAGTATAAGGCCTACCTTTTATAGCTTTCCGAGCACCTTTACTACTTTCTCTTAGTAATCGTAAAGCGACCCCGATAAGTAGATTAAAACGTTATCTATATACGCTATAACGAACTTATAAAAGTAGTCCTTTAATACTTAGTTAATATAGCGCTAAAAGGTAGCCGGCGTTCTTATAAGGCTAAATAGGTATACTTACTATTTAAATAGTCCGAACCTCGTTTAAAAAGCTATCTTAAACTTATAGCCTTTTGCGATTTTAATTTTATAAAACGCTATAACGATCTTAAGTTTCGTAAACTAATATACCTTTATTAGTATCCTTAGCGTTTTTATAATTAATAGTAGCGTATATTAGTCCCTTTTCGTAATTATATTTAAGGCTTAGTAGTTATAGTAAAAGCATAGTTAGCTATTAGCCTTCTTTATAAATAATACCGGCGCCGCGGCTAATAAACTACTTAAGCGGATAAGGTTCGCTTTTAGTAGCTCGTTTAAGGTCTTCCGGAGGATAAGGAGTTCTTCCTTTAATATATTATAAAGGGGCCTTTATAGTAGTAGCGGTTCCTTACCGTTTTTATTTAAGGTAAGATAAATCTTATAGTCTACGCTTAGTCGGAATAGGGGTTACTTAAGTGCCTTTATAGGTACGAAAAGGTTTAAATAAGCTTATAGTGCTTAGGCCGGGATATAGTCCGCCGGGTTAACCGGCGTCTTTAGCTAAAGGGCTCTCTTTATATCCTTTATTATAACCGCCTTTATATTAAGTGCTCGTTATTGCCCTTAGCTATCCTTTTAAGCCCTTTCTTATCGGCACTCCGCTATAAAGATAAAGGCGCTTACTAGCTTCGCCTCTTAAATATTCGCGATCTTCGCGGCTTCCTTTAATCCTTAAAGGCTAATCTAAATCCCCGCTTTTTTATACCGGATCCGATCCCCCTTAGTATTATAAACTACCTCGTTTTTCTTTATCTACGGTCTCTTTAAGAACACGTCGTAGCTTAACTCCGGTACTATATAGGCAAGTATTTATTTTAAGTGCCCGTTAATCTCTATCTCGAACGCTATAATCCCCTTCGTTTAAAGTATTAATACGTCTTTTAAGAAAGGCCGTAGTAGCCTCCTTATCCTATCCGCAAAGGGCATCTATAGCTTTATCGCTACCCCCTCGCTTATTATAGTATAGTAATTATAGCCTATATCTATAAGTGCGTTAAGCCCCTTCTTCTTATTAATACTAACCTTAAGCAGTACTAAGTTTAGCGTAAAGTGCTTCTTTATTAACTTTTAGGCCGCTTACTATTTCTCCTTTTCCTTTAACGCCCGACTTTATACTAAGGTTCCTCTTTTCTTAAGTCGGAATCTACCTTATTTACCTTTTTAGTTATAGCTACGGCTACTTATAAGGTTCTTTCTTTCTTCTTTTTATAAAAGCGGGCGATATACCTTATTATCCTATAAGCGAAATACCTTTATATATCGGGCCGGCTTTATCCTTCTCTTAGCTAGGTTATAGCGTTAATTTTACTTATTAAGGTATTACCCTTTAAGTCTTTTCGGTCTTAGGTCCCCCCCCTTATTACTTTCTTTTAGCCTTAAAACGGCTGCTTAGTTTGCTAAACTCTTTTTAGCTTTACCGCGATTTACGCTACTTAATTAGTATACGCTAAGAAGCTTAAAGTTAAGAGGTTAACTATCGCGAGCGCCTCCTTAAGGCGAAGGCTTAAGGCGCCCTCTAAAAATACGATCTATATATCGTATAGCTACGACCCCCCTCCCGCCTCGAAGAGCCTTTACTCGAACTTAAGGAGGAACGCCGCGAACGTCTAGTTCTCTCCTTATTTAATCGTACGGATAGCCGCCGCCGCCCGCGATTAAATATCGATATCGAGGTAAATCGAATTAAGGTACTTAAGGAATTCCTACTAATTATAACCTCGGTCCGCGCTAGTGTTATAGTAAGTCGCTACGGTCTGCTATAGCCCTATATTTAAGCAATTATAAATTAAGTAGAAAACCTCCTTTAAGCTTAAAAAGAAGTCTTAGTTAATCTCGCACTTTTCTTATATATATCGTGCTTAAGGCGTAAAGTAGCGCCGCTAGCCGTTAAATTTCCTTAGCGCCGGGAATAGCTTCTGCTAGTCCTTTTTCTTTATTGCTTCCTTCTCTATTATAGGTATTATAGCCCCCGCTATCGTATCGTAAGGTAGTATTAAACTACTAATTAGTAGGCCGGCCCCTCCTTATATATATATCCTTACTATCTTCTTTAGCTTTTATATTAAGGCCTTAAACTAGCTTATTAGCTATTAAATCTACTGCTAGCTTACTTAAACTTAGTAGCTCGTTTTAACGGCCTTTGCTTATAGTAAGAGGATTGCTTATTTAACCCTTGTTTAGATATCGGCCTCTCTTAGCCCTCCCTCCTAGGCCTTATAGGCATAGCCCCCTTATATTAAGTAGGCTTCTTACTCGCGCTATATTGTAGTTAGTAAGTCTCTTCTTAGGTTATATAACCTCGTTTAAAAGGAGCTTTAGATATATTAAGGGCTTATATATACTTAGTTTAGTAGCACGTAGCCGAATAATTATTTATTTAAAGCTAAAGAGGGAAGGGGGAAATCTCTATCTAGGCTACGTAGCTCCGTATAATATAGGGGTCGCTTAAGTAGCCCGTACTTAAGTTAAGTTTAAGTTAAAGTTAGGCCGAGTTTAGGTAAAGCTTTATGCGACTTTAGCTATACGTTAGCCCGACTTTAAGTTATTTACTATAATATAACTATAGCTCTTCTTATAGTATAGCCCGTAATAATAACGGAAACCTTATTTTATTAATAATCCTAAGTATTAAAAGTACTAATATTTAGTAAAGTAAATACCGCTAAATATAAAAGAGTAATTAATAAAGTAAATACCGCTAGTTATAAGTTATAACTATTAAAGTAAATACTAGTAGTTATAAAAAAAGACGATATAGCTTAATAGTTAAAAACGGCTAGTATTAGCTATAAGCGGTATAAGCTAAATACGCTTATATTTAGCTTAAGCTATTTTTAGCTTATAATAGGATTAGTATTAGATAAATTAACTAATACTATTATTACGGAACCCTTAACGTTTCTCGTACGTTAAGTAGTCTCGTGTAATTTATCTAATTTAAATTTACTAGCCGGAAAGGGAGAAGAAGACTTAGTATAAGCTACTAAACTAAATAAAGTAAGGGTATC